>NW_019280620.1:220683-402303 GCF_000648695.1 Onthophagus taurus | reverse complement strand
AAGGGCCTAAAAGCAAGAGAATGACGTGTGGTGGAATAAAGAAAATGGAATAAAAAGGAATGGAATATTCATGGGATATGAAGAGGATACGAAAGGGCACAGAGTTTGCTGTCAACAAACGAAAAGAATCAAAGTTGCTAGAGACATCATTTTCAAACAGAAGTTCAAAATAAAAATATTGAAAATTAAGAAAGAAAAAATACGAGAACAAATAAGAATATTCGACAAAGGAAACAAATACAGAAGAAGAAGATGATGAACACGACGAAAATGTTGAAGTGGGTAATAATGATGAGATAACTGAAGAGGAGGTATCTATAATCAATGAAACACTTGAAACAGAAAAAAAAAGACGAAACCACAAGATTAAGAAAAAGAAGCTCACTAAAAAGACTAATTAAATACAATGATCTGCTTGATAACTCAAATTGAAGAACCATTAAGTTGCAAACAAGCGATGGAAAATACTGAAAAGAAAAACTGGGAAAAAGCAATAAAATCTGAAATAAATAGTCTTCTAGAAAATGAAACTTGGGTGGAAGTAGATAGACCGAAGAATGAAAAATTAATAGACGCAAAATCGGCTTATAAGATAAAAAAAAATTAAAAACAGATACAATATAAAGCGAGATTGTTTTTTTTTGCAACACATCGATTATAGTGATATCTATAATCGATGTGTGTGATGCGTGTCATACACAGTATTAAAAATAACTCGGCGAGTCTCAATGGTTTAAACCTTAAATTTATTCAACTACGCTCTCCTCATATTTTGCCTTTTATTATACATTTGATAAATGGGTGCTTCTCTGTAGGTCATTTCTCCACTTATTGGAAAAGGTCCATGGTTCTGCCTCTACCAAAGAAAGCGAATGTTGATGTTGATGTTGAATGTTGACCTCAAAGACCTTCATCCAATTAGTATTTTACCAATATTGGCAAAAATTACAGAAAGAGTAATCGAATCACAATTAAAGGACGATGTTACGGAATACAACCTTTTACCGCCTACACAGTCAGGTTTTAGAAACCATTATGGCTGTAATACAGCTCTATCGAATATTGTGGACGATGTCGTACGAAGCATAGACGAAAGAAAATTGACTTTGATGTGTCTCTTAGATTATTCAAAGGCTTTTGATGCTATCAATCATGACTTGATGTATGCCATACTTCGCTACATTGGATTTGATGATCTTGCATCGGGGTTCTTGTACAGTTACTTGTCACACAAGTACATTGCTTGTTGGGAATGACACCCAGTTATATCTTTACTGCCATCGGATGTCGATGATGCTTGTTTTGGTTTGACTTCGGATATAGAGGCTTTGGAGCTGGTTTCTAGGCGTCACTGCCTTTGTTTGAATGCTGCTAAAACGGTGCTGATTTTATTCGGGCCAAGAAAGGTGATAAGTGACAATTGTGTTCGGGATCGGGTCAAGATAGTTGTCAACAATCAAGTATTGCCGCTGAAGGATTGTGTGAGAAACTTGGGAGTCTTATTGGACGAAAACTTAAACTTTAATAAACACATAAATAAGTGCACTGCTTCCGCGTATGCAACGTTTAAGCTGATTTATGGCCGGTCGTTCCTCAATCGTAGAACAAGGGTGTTTTTGTACGATGCCTTGGTATTATCGCATTTTAATTATTGTGATACATTGTATGATCCGTGTATTTCGTATAATAATACGAAAAAAAATCAGAAAATTCAAAATTCTTGCTAGCGCTTGATATTTGGGTTACGCGGGCGTCAGCATGTTTCGCATAAATTAAAGGAATTGAGTTAGCTCAACATGAAAAACAGGCGCATACTTCATTCGGCAGTTTTGTTCTTTAATATAATTACTTTGAAGAAACCTCCATATTTGTTCAATAGAATAAAATTTCGTACCGATGTTCACACCTTGAATATTCGATTCAAGGGCACTCTTATCCCGCCGATCGATCATCACCAGCTATTTAAGAAATGCTTTTCATACCAAAAAACACATATTTTTAATGATTTGCCATCAACTATAAAATGTAGCACTTCTTTAAGGTTGTTTCGTCACAGAATGAGGGGCCGCTTGTCTCAAATTCAGGATGCATTATAGGGCGACAGGGATCGGGCAGTTTGCGCTTGGTAATTGATTATGATTTCAGTATCGGGTCTTTTTCCTTTTCTTTTTCTTTTCCTGTTTAATTAGTTTTATTAGGTTTGAGTGGAAGAGCAGGTGCTGTTACGGCTGCACCTGAACTCCTCCTAATTTGTCCTGGCTTAATTTATAATAATTTCATGTATACCAAGTCAATGTACATTTAATGGGACAAATGAAGTCATATTATTATTATTATTATACTCCAGTAGTAAAACTGCAAACAGTTAATAATAATATAATCATTTAAAGTGGTATATTCAACAGATGGATGTAAAAAGTGTGTTCTTATATGGCAAAATAGAAGAAACGATATGTTTGGAATAACAACAGCAAAGAATAAAGTTTTAAAATTGAGAAAGCTTTATATGGTTTGAAACAATCACCAAAATATTTTAATAAAAGATTTAATACATTGATGATTGAACAGAATTTTAAACAATCAATGGCTGATTATTGTTTATATACAAAAATAGACAAAGAAACTCGAATATGATTAATGATTTACTAATAATTAGAAACAACAAGGGCAAAATTGAAGAGATANTTACTAAAAATATTATCTTTTATAAAAGATACGTTGATGATATCCTTCTGATATACAACGGTAAAAGATCCCACATTATAGCTCTTAATAACATTTTTAACAATATTAATAATCTTCAATTTACTTACAAAGTAGAAAAATGTTCATCTATTTGCTTCCTTGATCTTACTATAACAAAGTGCACCTCCGAGAACAGAATCCTATTCGACATATATAGAAAATCTACTACTACCAATACCTTAATCCCAAAAAATTCATTTACATCATTTCAACATAAATACGCATCCTTTGGTTTCTTTTTTGATAGAATTTTAAATTACCCACTTTCACGTGCTAGTTTTAACAAGGAAATTAATACTATCATCAAGCTAGGCNAGTCATATTATTATTATTATTATACTCCAGTAGTAAAACTGCAAACAGTTAATAATAATACAATCATTTAAAGTGGTATATTCAACAGATGGATGTAAAAAGTGTGTTCTTATATGGCAAAATAGAAGAAACGATATGTTTGGAATAACAACAGCAAAGAATAAAGTTTTAAAATTGAGAAAGCTTTATATGGTTTGAAACAATCACCAAAATATTTTAATAAAAGATTTAATACATTGATGATTGAACAGAATTTTAAACAATCAATGGCTGATTATTGTTTATATACAAAAATAGACAAAGAAACTCGAATATGATTAATGATTTACTAATAATTAGAAACAACAAGGACAAAATTGAAGAGATAAAAATGATTCTAAAAGGCAATTTCAAAATGAAAGATTTGGGAAAAAATAGGAAAATATTTGGAAATAAAAATAGAACAAGAGGAAGAAAAAATGGGGTTACATCAAATACCTTATTTGAAACGAATATTAAAAGCATATAAAATGGAAGATTGCAAACCGATTGGAACACCTATGGACTTCATGATGGAACAAAGTAAAGTATCAGAATGTCAAGAAAGCTAATTCGATCATTAATGTATGCAGCCATTACGACCAGGTGAAATGTTAAATTTATTACAAAGTTGATATGTAAAATGTTTCAATTGAGATTCAAATTTATTCATTCAAAGAAGTTAACTACAGAATTAATTAATTTCTTAAATACGTTAAAGGAAAAAGTAACATAATAATAATTGACGACTAGAATTGACGACTCCAAATATTCTGGGATACAGTTGAAGGTGTTCTTCTTAAGAAGGTTTTATGAATACGGCAAGCTTCGTATGGGAAGTTATTGTAGAGGTGCAAACCTAGTATTAGTGGGTTAGAGTTAAGTCTACTTTTTGCAATACGCAGTAACTGTCAGTGTCTGGTGTTATACATGTGTACATCTTCAATCTTATCTAGTGAGGGCTCTTTCTTTTTAATTTCCAACAACCTCTCGTGTATATAGGCAGTATTTGATAAATAGAGGCTTGCATGTTGATGTTTGAGGAACTCCATCAGTTGCAGGAACGGTAATTTCCCCGGAAGAGTTGCCCCATATCGTAATTCCATACAGCAATGAAGCATGAAATAAGCCAAAGTTAAAATTGTCCTGGCTTCCTCGCTGCCAATTAATTGTCGCACCCTTCTAATCGCATATATTTGACCACTGAGTCTATTACAAAGTAATTCTATGTGATCGTACCAAGTAAGAAGACTGTTTAGAACAACACCCAAATATTACACCTTTCCTCCTTGGAACTCGTGATATATTCGACTAGTTGTTGGACTTTTCCCGATTTGTAACAAGTTTATTGGTACTAAAACAGGTAGATGTAGATGTGCAAGTTCTAAGATCTTCACTATCTAGATGTTCTTTCCCTCGGCCCAAAACCATCGTTATACTATATCATCCGCAAACAGGAGAGTAAGACAATCAATACTAATGGGAAAGTCGTCAATATAGATAATAAGGAACAGAGGCCACAGAACCATACATACATATATATACATTTTATATCGCTCTTCAATTGATTCCATTCCACTATTTGGGAGCGGCTTTCGAAATAAGATTTAGTGTAACTCCATGAAAAACATAATATTATATCTTGTTCAGAAAGATCTCATGGTCCATACAGGCAAACGCTTTTAAAAGATTATGGAAATGTGCTAGACAGTTTTCCTTATCATCAGTCTCCGAAGGGCATTTATCGTTGATTTAGCTTTTCTAAACCCATATTGCTCCTCAGTATCAAAAAAGTTGATTATTCGGAGTGCCATGATTTTTTCGAAAATTTTAGAAAAGGCTGGTAGAATAGCACTAGACCTGTAGTTAACCTATGCGAAGTTAGCCCCCAATTAGATAAGATTTTACATGTATAGTATTTTGATTATAACAAGAGAATCAGTCAACCGATTTCGATAAACAATGTCTCATTCGAAAGCGTAATCTTTGACCAATACGAATGTGGAAATGATTCGAAATCTCTTTCGAATTTCGCTAAAACGCCAACATAATGCGAAGGTAGACGAAAATAACACAAAAATGACCTTTTTTAAGTTATATTTTTTAATTAATTATGTCCTTAACTAATTGACCAATTTTAGTCATCAACATCTCGATCAAAAGTATGATCTTCAATGAATGCGAAGGTGGAAATGCCCGATTTCAAAATTTACTAATTATCTGCGTACGGCTATTGAAATGACCGACTGGAAGTCTAGCCCCCAAACTTTCGATTGAGATATAAAACATTAAAATCCGTCAAACCGTTCGCTACTTATAGTCGATTTAGGTTAAATTATCTTTATTATATTGGGGAATAGACTTTCTTTTGCAGGAAGTGTTAAACATTGAAGTTCAATTAGTGCGTTTTATTTTAGTAAAATGACGTAAGTTTTATTTGAAATGTTTCGAGAAAACGAGTAATTTTTTTTATTGAAAGGTTGAGTTTAAAACCAAAAAACGATTTAAAACCGCTTCGGCCCGTCGTCTTTACATTTTTTGTTTATTCACCTCCAGTATTCCTTCTTCCCACAATAAATTAAGGAGGGGATGTTTGGAAGTTGATTCGCTAATAACGCATTTTAGTTGATATGCNTAAGAGAAATTTTTCCACATGATCATTTTTTCACGTGTTCATCATTCTTAGTTTTTGACGGTAAGAACTTTTTATAATTTTAATTTTATATCACCAACAAAAAAAAACCCGTCAACTAGTAATAATTATGTTCCATATTATTCTAGTCGTACCTGAAGATGCTTTTAGAAAAAGCGAAACATTGTTGTACCGAAATTAGAAAAAATAATAAATAATCATCGTGGACTTATTCTTTTTTATCCTATGAATACTCACCATGATGAACCTGGAGGCTACAATTGCCATAGTTACTGTGGCTGTGTTCAGTGTGAGTGAACATTAATCTACCAATCTATAACAACAATGCCTAAAGTGATATCGTGTATTGTGTCCCAGTGGATAAAAAGTTATCCCGAACTAAATTTAAATAATGAGGAATTATTTTGTAAAACTTGTGCNTATAGTTTATATATAACTTACTATCAATATATAATTTTCATTTACTACAGGAATTGTGTAAAGTAAATGGATTGCTTATACTTATTTATTTTCTTAATTTTTTCCTTTGTGATTCAGTCATCTTGGCTATAAATCACATCACCCCACTTGCCTGTTCAGAACTTTTACAACACTACAGAGCAGGTAAAACCTGGATTGAATGCCGCGTGAACGTAGGTCTTTTTCTACGAGCGGCTCTTTTCGCATTATATCTGAACAGAACTGTACAAGGTTAACGGGAGAGAATTGAAATCATTTTGTGATTTCGATAGAAGAAACTATGACGAATCGAATGATGTATAGATCTTGATCACCGGTTACATCGTTTACGAGTTATCACTACATAAAAAAAGGTCATTTTTTTGTTATTTTCGTGTACCTTCGCATTATTTTGGCGTTTTAACGGAATTCGAAAGAGATTTCGAATCGGGCATTTCCACTTTCGTATTGGTCAAAGATTAAGCTTTCGAATGAGACATTGTTTATCGAAATCGNATTAATAATAAAAGATTACTTATTCTTGCTTTTAAGAAGGTGATTAAAGTTTTTAATATTAATTAAAGCGGTAGATACAAAACAAAGATTTTCGCAAAAATTTCGAAAACGAATCGATCAATTTAAAAAAAAATAAATACTAACATGTAGTACCTTAAAAGACCTTTAAAATGAGGTATCACTTGACACCCCTTTCCATTTAAGATTTTTAAGGGGTTGGTATCTGGCGGCGGGGGGTTGAAGTGAGTGAGTCAATTTTTGCATAAAAGGTTGTCCCCCTTGGTTTTATTCTTTACCTATTTCAGCGATTTTCTTTTTAAACTTCAGGATTTACAGAAATTGAGGTGGAAAGTTTTGAAATGAACACCCTGTATACATTTTATATCGCTTTTCAATTGATTCCATTCCACTATTTGGGCGCGGCTTTCAAAATAAGATTTGATAAGATTTAGTGTAACTCCATGAAAAACATAATATTATATCTTGTTCAGAAAGATCTCATGGCCCATACAGGCAAACGCTTTTAAAAGATGGCGGAAGTGTGCTAGACAGTTTTCCTTATCATCAGTCTCCGAAGGGCATTTATCGTTGATTTAGTTTTTCTAAACCAAAAAGTTGATTATTCGGAGTGCCATGATTTTTTCGAAAATTTTAGAAAAGACTGGTAGAATAGCAATAGATCTGTAGTTATTCATATTTGGGACCACACTTTTTAAATATTGGCATAATTTTGGCAAGTTTTAATCCATCGAGAAACACACCCTCTCTAATTGAGCAGTTTATAATATCAGAAACTGAATCTTTTATGATGTTTACGTGGTTTCTTTTAAAAGATGGACATTGATTCCGTACACATCCTCTATGCGTTTGCCTTGGAATGATTATATTATGGTTGCTACTTCATCTGGATTTGTAGAAAAAAAGAAGAACGAGTTTGGTTGAGTTTGGGTAAATGGCAGAGTGTTTATAAGGTCTTTAGGAATATTTGTGAAGAACTCGTTAAAGGAGTTAAACTAGTTGGGATTAACATTGAATGTCTTTTCAGTCCAGTTTTCGAGTTTATTATATTCCATGTTGGTTTTTAGTAACATTATGTATAATGTTAGTCAGTAGTTAGTGTTACATATAAGTAAGGCTCGGATTTTATGCAAAATGCATCTTCTTTATTTTCTGGAATATTTTTTTCAAAATTGGTTTCTGGGCGAATTACATAAAAAGTAAAAATAAGGCAGATGGTACAATAAAAAAATTTGCATATTTTGCATATTTTTACAATTTTTTTGATTGTTGCATAAATTGGCCTTTTACTGCATATTTTCGCATATTTTTTCATTTTACTAGATTTCTTTCTTGTTGCTTAATAAAATAAATATGATGACTGGGTGATTTTTGAAATGCGAGCACAAGTTTAAAGCACAATACAGGATATTTTTGATTGAGGGTTTGTTTCTTGTTTACAACGATTCACAGAAACATGCGGGGAATTCATAGCGCTGTTGAGTTTAAGTTTAAGGAAATCCCCAACCATAGTTACTGTGGCTGTATTCAGTGTGAGTGAACATTAATCTACCAATCTATAACAACAATGCCTAAAGTGATATCGTGTATTGTGTCCCAGTGGATAAAAAGTTGTCCCGAACTAAATTTAAATAATGAGGAATTATTTTGTAAAACTTGTGCCAAAGTTGTAAGTATTTTTTAAAAATTATGTCGTAGCGTTTTAGCCAAAGATTTAAGTTAAAAATTAGAGTTTTCAGTGGATTTGCCAATGGTTTGTTCCGATATTGTATTTCTCATAGACTTTTACACTAGGAGTTAAATTAAAACTAAATAAAACTACTATATTAAATTTGATGTCCCATCTTCTTGGAATATGTTTTTACATATTATGTTTCTAGACAATCGACAATGAAAAATACGAATCTGTTTTATAGTCTCAGAATTACATTTTTAATCTGTTAGAGTATCTATGGCAAACTTTTTTAATTATTCTTTTTTAAGATAACGTGTGAGAGGAAGTCCGAAATAGAACAACATGTGAAAAGTGCAAAACATATACAAAAATGTGACAAAAATAGATTGATAACAACTATAAGAAAGGTATATGTTTGCATATTTCCACATATTTTTGCATACTTTTTGCATATTTTGAATAAAAAGCTTGCATATTTATACACATATTTCCTATAATTTGACTGCATAAAAATCCGAGCTCTACGTATAAGTAAAAAATGGTGTTAAAGTTAGTTTAAAAAGTTGTAGAGATAGCGTTGATAGTTTTGTTAAAGCAACAAAAAGTAAAGTAAACAGTATTGTTTTCAATATAAATAATAATAAATTAAAAGTTTTTAATTAAAAGATTACGACCACCACCTCTTAGAGTATGTAACATTTTAGATAATTTCTACAAGTATAATTTAATTTTAGTAATTTAAGAATTTATGAAGGATACCAAGGAATTTCTAAGATGTTAATGTTAAATACTTTAATTTGCATAATATGTAACACTCACAACTTACAACTTAGAAATAGAAGTTATTTTGTTGGCAAGATTATTCAAAATCGATATAATTAATTATACGCTTAAATCTATTAAAAGAAATAAATTAAAACCTGTATAAACTTGTTTTGAATCACCCTGTATTAGATTTTTTAATGAAATCCCACCTTGATCACCATGTGTGTTAGTGGGCAGTTAAGCGTTCCCACTCCAAAGGTAAAGCTGAACCGACGAGCTAAGAACGAGCCAGTTGCACTCGGCAGGTTGGTCCGTTTACACCAGCTGTTGCTAACAATAACCGAACAGATTCAACACTATAGAGTAGAGATCGCGTTAAAGAGACCTTGTGGTGAATTGGCTTAGTCCCAGTGAAACACTTTCACCAATCAAAAACCCGTAGTGAATCAGTGCGATTTTGTTCGTTCTTCGTTAAATTCAATTAAAAAGAAAATGCAGCAAACGAATTATATAATTATCTTGGTTCTGACCATATTCAACCTTGGAATCGCATTAAAAGGTAAGATTTTTGAGGAGATTTTAACGATCCGTTCGAAACCGAATCGGGAGATTTTAAGGCGAGGGAAAGAGTGAACCCCTTGATATTCGTGAGTTTTATTTGTTTTTACTTGTTGGTTTGCACGAACGATTGAAAAGGGCATTGAAACACCCATCACGCGTTGCCAATTAAGTTTCTAGAGGGAAAACGGCCGCGTTCTCGGTAAATTGGAGGTCGTTCGGTATGCCAATCTCAGTTCTGAGAGTATTAGAAGAAAAATTACTCGCTTATTCGCGCAGCTGTTGCACGAGCATAATCCTCGGAGAGTCTCAAAGTGGAACGCCAATGAAAGTGCGACATACATAAGCCGCCCAGTTTGGTCGTTTATTATTATGAATTATGACTCGACCGTGAATTACTTCATATATAAGGCTGTACATACGAAGAGTGTGTGTTTAATGCACGCATTTTCACGACGTTTATTAGACTTTTATTGCAATCAATTTGATGTGGCCTTGGATTAATCAAACTTTAAAACTATGTGTATGATTAAACCAAACCAATTATAAATTGTCTATTAAACGTATTGCGGTTAAATCGTTATTATCGACGAAATTGATTTAATTCGATAATAATATTCGAAAATTGAAGTTCGTCTCGAAATGTTACGGTTAATTAGACAGTTAATTGATCAATTATAATTAGTAATTATTTTGAGACCGAAGGGTACACTTAAAATTTTAAGAAAAACGAATTCTGAAATTGAAATTCCTTGGATGCCTTCAATGTAATTATTATGTTCCAGTTTAGTATTCAATCACGTTTGGAATTATGCTGTGGGAAATTAACATGTAAATGTAATGAATAAACATTTAATTTCAAGCCAGAAATTTATTATTTATCAAAAAAATTAAATCTGGATAAATTTCGATGTGTAATTAATACGAAACATCGTCTCCTGATGTTGTTGGATACGTGACAGCGAATGAATAGCCACTAATACATCATAATCATTACGTATAATTGAAGTTAGAAGAGCAATTTGTAAGGCTAGCCTAGGAGTCTTGGTGTATAATCTCCTAATGAACCGTATTTTGAGTCCAGACGAAGATAACACTAGCACCGTTTTAATTAACTCGCACTGTTTTTAAGAACATACCGTTTCATAGATAAATCGTATTCTAATTAACAAAAAAAACAATATCGTTACAAAGAAAGAATTGTCAAAAATAATTCAAAAACTTGAATACACAAGAGTTTTAGTAACTTTTTCACAGTTGCACGTTAAGTTGTACGTGCGCAGTTTACGACGTCGCTAAGTGTATTTATAGATGGATGGATATGGAGTTGCGGTTACAAGGTGGTGTGATGGAAATAAAATGTTTAAATATTTTTGGAGAGGACAAGATTTTCGGTTGAAACGGTAAAAATCGAGACGACTTCTTCGCGATCCGTTACTTGTGACTTTCGGAGGCCGGCAACGCGTATTGTCAGTTCGGATATTAATGACCGGTCGAAATGGAGGAGAGGAACCCGCCGTTGTGCATGTCCTGTCAAAACAGCACGTCCTCGTCGTTTTGTAAGAATAACGGTGCGATCGTGTTGCTTCGGGTGTGTCTGACGGAAATTCGTTGTTTTCCGAACACCACCATAGCAAAATCGACAGCTTCGTGCTATGTCTTCCGAATCGAACAAAGTAGGAAATAATAACTATCATGTTTTAAGTAGATTGATTTATTGAAGGCATTTATTAGTATCTGGAAGAAATTATGACTTCAAATTGATACATTATGCACATTGTAATTATTAACATTACTTCTTCAATTCCTAATGCATTAAAATGATTTCTTTCTGAAGCATTAAGATCATTTTGTTATTCAAAAAGAAATTTAAAATCGATTATAAGGAATAACATTTCTTCGTATTGGCTTTCGATCTTGAGATATTTCCTTGTAAATCCATCAATGTTCGCGATTTTTGTTAAATCTTAGAGTGTCAAGCTAAATATCTCAAGAATGAAGGTGAATATAAAAAAAGTTATTCCTCTTTTTCGATGTAAAATTTATTTTTCTACGCGACTAACTCATATTTTTGTCTTTAAAGATGATTATTAATTAATACCATTCAAAAAACTCNTTCTTCAAATCGATAAGTTTATCTCAAAAAAAAAATCACGTGTATATCGTATTAGTTTCTCTGTAGGTCATACGATAGAAAGATGCTATTTGAAAGTGCAGTTCAAATTTCAAGTCAATCAAATGATTAGTTTTTTAGGAATCGTGTTAACTAGATGTAAAAAGGATGTTTCGAGAAAAATACACTTACAGTTTCATGTAATACAATGTTATGCGTGTATACGCCTTTTTAATTTAATGTTTATATCTTCTAAATTCAGCCAGACGCAAGCTTTTCATTTGAGATATATAACATTAAAATCGGTCAAACCATTCTTTAATTAAAGCGAATTTAATCAAAATTAATTTTTTCGCATTTGGGGCTTGACTTCCAGTCGGTAGGTACTTGGAGTCATTTAAATAACCGTACGTAGGTAATTAGTAAATTTTTAAATCGGACATTTCCACCTTCGCATTCATTGTAGATCATACTTTCGATCGAGATGTTGATGACTAAAATTGGTCAATTAACAGAGGAGATAATTGACTTATTTGATTAATTTTTTGTGTTTTATTCAAAATCCTTAAATATTTCGAATCGGGCATTTCGACATAGTTATTCAGCTAGACGCAAGCTTTCGTTTGAGATATAAAACATTAAAATCCGTTAAACCGTTCTTTAGTTATAGCGAATGTAATCAAAATTAATTTATTTTATTATTGAGGGCTAGACTTCTTCGGCAGATTCGCGGGGTCATTTCAATAGCCATACGCAAATAATTACTAAATTTTAAAATCGGGCATTTCCACCTTCGCGTTCATTGTAGATCATACTTTCGATGGAGATGTTGATGACTAAAATTGGTCAATTAGTTAAGGAGATAATTGATGTGTTTGATTAATTCGTTTTTTGTGTTTTAATCAAAATCCTTAAATATTTCGAATCGGGCATTTAGCCAGGCATAAACTTTCGATTGAGATATAAAACATNTTTCAAGCCAGAAATTTATTATTTATCAAAAAAATTAAATCTGGATAAATTTCGATGTGTAATTAATACGAAACGTCGTCTCCTGATGTTGTTGGATACGTGACAGCGAATGAATAGCCACTAATACATCATAATCATTACGTATAATTGAAGTTAGAAGAGCAATTTGTAAGGCTAGCCTAGGAGTCTTGGTGTATAATCTCCTAATGAACCGTATTTTGAGACCAGACGAAGATAACACTAGCACCGTTTTAATTAACTCGCACTGTTTTTAAGAACATACCGTTTCATAGATAAATCGTATTCTAATTAACAAAAAAAACAATATCGTTACAAAGAAAGAATTGTCAAAAATAATTCAAAAACTTGAATACACAAGAGTTTTAGTAACTTTTTCACAGTTGCACGTTAAGTTGTACGTGCGCAGTTTACGACGTCGCTAAGTGTATTTATAGATGGATGGATATGGAGTTGCGGTTACAAGGTGGTGTGATGGAAATAAAATGTTTAAATATTTTTGGAGAGGACAAGATTTTCGGTTGAAACGGTAAAAATCGAGACGACTTCTTCGCGATCCGTTACTTGTGACTTTCGGAGGCCGGCAACGCGTATTGTCAGTTCGGATATTAATGACCGGTCGAAATGGAGGAGAGGAACCCGCCGTTGTGCATGTCCTGTCAAAACAGCACGTCCTCGTCGTTTTGTAAGAATAACGGTGCGATCGTGTTGCTTCGGGTGTGTCTGACGGAAATTCGTTGTTTTCCGAACACCACCATAGCAAAATCGACAGCTTCGTGCTATGTCTTCCGAATCGAACAAAGTAGGAAATAATAACTATCATGTTTTAAATAGATTGATTTATTGAAGGCATTTATTAGTATCTGGAAGAAATTATGACTTCAAATTGATACATTATGCACATTGTAATTATTAACATTACTTCTTCAATTCCTAATGCATTAAAATGATTTCTTTCTGAAGCATTAAGATCATTTTGTTATTCAAAAAGAAATTTAAAATCGATTATAAGGAATAACATTTCTTCGTATTGGCTTTCGATCTTGAGATATTTCCTTGTAAATCCATCAATGTTCGCGATTTTTGTTAAATCTTAGAGTGTCAAGCTAAATATCTCAAGAATGAAGGTGAATATAAAAAAAGTTATTCCTCTTTTTCGATGTAAAATTTATTTTTCTACGCGACTAACTCATATTTTTGTCTTTAAAGATGATTATTAATTAATACCATTCAAAAAACTCTATTAAAGTTTGAATTTCATGGAGTTAATTTCTATATCTTCTGAATTTGTTAAAACGATTTTTTCAGAATCGCTGTTATCTTTATCTAGTTGAAAAATAAATTTAAAATCGAATAAAAACAATAACGTTTTATCGTATTATCTTTAGTTCTTGAGATAATCCACTTTAAATCCAATAATGTTCGTGAGTATTGTTAAATCTAAGAGTGTCAAGGTAAATATCTGAAGAACGAGGTGGGTATGAAAAATTTTATTCTTATTTTCGATTTAAAAAAGATTTTTCAACGTGACTAACTTACATTTTTGCCTGTAAAGATGATTAAAAATTAATACCATTCAAAAAAATGAATTAAAATTTGAATTTCATGAAATTACTTTCTATTTCTTCAACTCTAAATTTGTTAAAACGATTTTTTCGGAATTGCTATTATCTTTATCTAATTGAAAAATAAATTTAAAATCGAATATAAAGAATAACTTTTTATCGTATCATCTTTCGTTCTTAAGATAATCCATATTAAATCCGTTAATGTTCGCGTTTTTTGTTAAATCTAAGAATGTTAAGATAAATATCTTAAGAACGAAGATGGGTATGAAAAAATGTTATTCTTCTTTTTCGATTTAAAAACGATTTTTCTACGTGGCTAACTCACATTTTTACTTGTAAAGATAGTTAATAATTAATAAAATTAAAAAAATGAATTCAAATTTGAATTTCATGGAGTTAATTTCTATTTTTTCAATTCTGAATTTGTTAAAACGATTTTTTTCGGAATCGCTATTATCTTTTTCCAATTGAAAAATAAATTTAAAATCGAATATAAAGAATAACTTTTTATCGTATTTGCTTTCGTTCTTGAGATAATCCATTTTAAACCCGTTAATGTTCGCGTTTTTTGTTAAATCTAAGAATGTTAAGATAAATATCTCAAGAAGGAAGGTGTGTATGAAAAAATGTTATTCTTCGTTTTCGATTTAAAAATGATTTTTCTACGTAACTAACTCACATTTTTACCTGTAAAGATGATTAATAATTAATAAAATTCACAAAAATGAATTAAAATTTGAATTTCATGGAGTGAATTTCTATTTCTTCAATTCTGAATTTGTTAAAACGACTTTTTCGGAATCGCTATTATCTTTATCTAATTGAAAAATAAATTTAAAATCGAATATAACGAATAACTTTTTATCGTATTTGCTTTCGTTATTGAGATAATCCCTTTTAAATCCGTTCATGTTCGCGTTTTTTGTTAAATATAGGAATGTTAAGATATATATCTCAAGAACGAAGATGGGTATGAAAAAATGTTATTCTTCTATTTCGATTTAAAAATGATTTTTCTACGTGACAAACTCACATTTTGACCTGTAAAAATGATTAATAATTAATAAAATTAAAAAAATGAATTAAAATTTGAATTTCATGGAGTTAATTTCCATTTCTTCAATTCTGAATTTGTTAAAACGACTTTTTCGAAATCGTTATTATCTTTATCTAATTGAAAAATAAATTTAAAATCGAATATAAAGAATAGCTTTTTATCGTATTATCTTTCGTTCTTGAGATAATCCATTTTAAAACCGTGAATGTTAGCGTTTTTTGTTAAATCTAAGAATGTTAAGATAAATATCTTAAGAACGAAGATTTGTATGAAAAATGTTATTCTTCCTTTTCGATTTAAAAATGATTTTTCAACGTGACTAAGTCACATTTTTGCCTGTTGAGATGACTAATAATTAATACCATTCAAAAAAATGAATTAAAATTTGAATTTCATGGAGTTAATTTCTATTTATCCAATTCTGTTAAAACGATTTTTTCGGAATCGCTATTATCTTTATCTAATTGAAAAATAGATTTAAAATCGAATATGAAGAATAACTTTTTATCGTATTGACTTTCGTTCTTGAGATAAATCCCTTTTAAATCCGTTATTGTTCGCGTTTTTTGTTAAATCTAAGAGTGTCAAGGTAAATATCTGAAGAACGAACGTGAATATGAAAAAAGTTATTCTTCTTTTTCGACTTAAAAATGATTTTTCTACGTGACTAACTCACATTCTTGCCTGTAAAGATGATTAATAATTAATACCATTTAAAAGAATGAACTAAAACATAAATTTCAAGGAGTTAATTTCTATTTCATCCATTCTGAATTTGTTAAAACAACTTTTTCGAAATCGCTATTATATTTATCTAATTGAAAAATAAATTTAAAATCGAATATAAAGAATAACTTTTTATCGTATTATCTTTCGTTCTTAAGATAACCCATTTTAAATCCGTTAATGTTCGCGTTTTTTGTTAAATCTAAGAATGTTAAGATAAATATCTCAAGAACGAAGGTGGGTATGAAAAAATATTATTCTTCTTTTTCGATTTAAAAGCGGTTTTTCTACGTGACTAACTCATATTTTTGCCTTTAACGATGATTATTAATTAATATCATTCAAAAAAATGAATGAAAATTTGAATTTCATGGAGTTAATTTCTATTTCTTCAACTCTGAATTTGTTAAAACGATTTTTTCGGAGTCGCTATTATCTTTATCATATTGAAAAATAAATTTAAAATCGAATATAAAGAATAACTTTTTATCGTATCATCTTTCGTTCTTAAGATAATCCATCTTAAATCCGTTAATGTTCGCGTTTTTTGTTAAATCTAAGAATGTTAGGATAAATATCTCAAGAACGAAAGTGGGCATGTAAAAAAGTTATTCTTCTTTTTCGATTTAAAAATGATTTTTCTACATAACTAACTCACATTTTTGCCTGTAAAGATGATTAATAATTAATAAAATTCAAAATATTAACTAAAATTTAAATTTCATGGAGTTAATTACTATTTCTTCAATTCTGAATTTGTTAAAACAATTTTTTCGGAATCGCTATTATCTTTATCTAATTGAAAAATAATTTTAGAATCGAATATAAAGAATAACTTTTCATCGTATTGGCGTTCGTTCTTGAGATATTCCTTTTTAAATCCAATAATGTTCGTGAGTATTGTTAAATCTAAGAGTGTCAAGGTAAATATCTGAAGAACGAAGGTGAATATGAAAAAAAGTTTTTCTTCTTTTTCGATTTAAAAATGATTTTTCTACGTGACTAATTCACATTTTTACCTGTAAAGATGATTAATAATTAATACCATTCAAAATAATGAATTAAAATGTGAATTTCATGGAGTTAATTTCTATTTCTTCAATTTTGAGTTTGTTAAAACGATTTTTTCGGAATCGCTATTATCTTTATCTAATTGTAAAATAAATTTAAAATCGAATATAAAGAATAACTTTTTATCGTATTGGCTTTCGTTCTTGATATAATCCACTTTAAATCCGTTAATATTCGCGTCTTTTTTGTTAAATCTAGGAATGTTAAGATAAATATCTCAAGAACGAAGGTTGGTATGAAAAAATGTTATTCTTCTTTTTCGATTTAACAATGATTTTTCTATGCGACTAACTCACATTTTTGCCTGTAAATATGATTAATAATTAATACCATTCAAAAGAATGAACTAAAATATGAATTTCATGGAGTAAATTTCTATTTCATCAATTCTGAATTTGTTAAAACGATTTTTTCGAAATCGCTATTATCTTTATCTAATTGTAAAATAAATTTAAAATCGAATATAGAGAATAACTTTTTATTGTATTTGCTTTCATTCTTGATATAATCCATTTTAAATCCGTTAATGTTCGTGTTTTTTGTTAAATCTAAGAATGTAAAGATAAATATCTCTAGAACGACGGTGAATATGAAAAAAAGTTACTCTTCTTTTTCGATTTTAAATTTATTTTTCTACGCGACTAATTCATATCTTTGTCTTTAAAGATGATTAATAAGTAATACCATTCAAAAAAATGAATTAAAATTTAAATTTCATGGAGTTAATTTCTATTTCTTCAATTTTGAATGTGTTAAAGCGATTTTTTCGGAATCGCTATTAACTTTGTCTAATTGAAAAATAAATTTAAAATCGAATATAAAGAAGTACTATTTATCGTATTGGTTTTCGTTCCTGAGATAATCCATTTTAAATCCGTTATTGTCCGCGTTTTTTGTTAAATCTAAGAATGTTAAGATAAATATCTCAAGAACGAAGGTTGGTATGAAAAAATGTTATTCTCCTTTTTCGATTTAAAAATTACATTTGAAGGCGACCGTTTCATATTTTTTTGTACAAAGATGATTATCAATCAGTACCGCTCGAAAAAATGAGTGAAAATATGAATTTTATGATGTTTACCTTTATTTCTTCATCTTCTTTATTGAGCTAAAACATTTTTATAACATAAACACTTTTTGATTCGTAATCAAATTTTAAATCAAAAATGATGAGTCACTTTTTATCGGATTGGCTTTCGTCATTTAAATATTCTCTTTTAAATTCACTAATGTTGAAGATATTTGATAAATTGATAAATTGATTTGATAATCTCGAAAAGGAAGGTGTATATAAAGCTATTTTATTCTTCTCTCGCGATTTGTAACGAAATCCAATTCATCACGACACAAAATGAATATTCATTAATTTTGAGACTTCCACGATCAGTCTAATCTAAATAGTTAAGTAAGTTATCTTCATGGGATATCCTGTTTGAAAGTGTTGTAATTGATGTGTTATACTTGTTCTTTGCTTTACATATTGAGAAAGAAGGTCTGCTCTGACGAAACCGACAAATCCTGACCATCATTCGTTACGCACCTAATTGAGAACCGTGAAAGATTCTAATGCAAAGTAATCAAGAGGAAGGTGCAGCTAAAAAATTATGTGGATGTGGGTAGATGTCGACAGGATGTGTGGAGTTCTTTTAATTTGCTCGCGTTTTTCATCGATCAGGGTTCATTCCACAACTGGAATTTCAGGTCATTAGGTTTTATCGTTAATTGGTTATAAAAAAAAGTGATGGGAGCTTCGAGATACAGGTTAAAACAAGTTTTACTACGATAATAAAATTTTGAAATTAACGACAATAAACGTAAAAGAAAATAGTTGTCTGACTGAAGTATCTGGGTCGATGTTTGGTTTTGTCATAAAAATGGCTTTTTTACCTTGAGACAAGTTCTATAGTAAGGGGAATAAAAGGCTTGGCAAATTTCCTGACACGCCAATATTTACACCTGAAATTATCGTACTTACGGGAATGTCCTTGAGTGTTCTGAGGACGAAGTCTTTGTCGAAGGTTCGTTAACCTCCTCGGATACCGAGGCGGACCCAACCAAAAACTGGCGACCACTCGCCGGTATTACGAGAGAGATACACCAAATTTGCATTTTTATATCGACCTGAAACATTAGTCACTCTTCGCGACGTTAGCTTATGACGTCATAATCCAAACTCGGGCTTCTCGTCGTCGTCGGTATCCTTGTATCTTAATACCGCGGCTTAGCAGGCGTTAGCTTACGACTTATTTGATCAAACCGCGAACGGGAATGAACAGTTAACTTTACAAGGCACGTCGTGCGCGAAAAGCCCGAGTGCATAGAACGTCCCAGCGGGCGAGATCCGTGTAGAAATTGGTCTCCCATATTTACATACTGTAAATTATATCGATGACCCCGGCTTGTGCCGTCGTATTTTTCAATCAAGCCATAACTTGGACATCGTTACGGCCCCAATAAAGTACATTACAGTTAGGCACAGAGTGCGCCTAAAGGATTTTCGATCGTAAACTTGCCTGACTTTCAAGTTGTGCGAACATTCTTACTTACAAATGAACAAATAAGGGTTGGTATCTAAACGGTCACAATTCATCTAGGAATTCAGCTCGCTTTTCTGTATTCAAGAAATTGAGCTTAACATAAAATACAAAATAGAGATAAATTTAAGATAAAATTTTCCACTTTAATATGACTTGTAACAACTTGTTAAAAATTAGAAATTAGCTCTGGAAATATAGTGTAAAGAAAAGATTGTGTTTTTGACCATAACTTGAGTTATCATAAAATTAACGAATTTTCAAAAACTTCTAGCTCCATTTTTATTGATAATGAAGAAATGATTATTCATCAAAATTAAAGATAAAATAATACAAAGCCATTATCAGTATCATCATAATCAATCTTCCTTATAGTCATAAGTGTTGAAGTTCTCCTCTAATTTTCTATTTAATTATGCCTGTAGCTATCGTTCCACTTGGCTCGCGGACATCATCTCTTTGTTTTGACTTGCCAAATCCTTTTCAGCTGTCTATTGTCCTGTATCTTCACCATATGCCCGCACTATCACTCTGTTTTTCACTCTATTTACCACCCTATTTCATTTCATCATCTGTATTTGGCTCTCCTACAATTTTTTTCATAACCCAGTTTTCACAACCATGAATCAAGATAGGTATAAATTGTTCTGTATATTTTTTAGTATTTGTCGTAATTTCCTTGTATTGTAGAAAGGATCTTCTGAAGGATTGGAATACTTTACCCGCTACCTCTATTTTACTATTGAGTTCTTCATACAGGCCGCCTTTATTGTTTATCACGAACCACGAATATTTGTAGCTGTCAGCTTGCGTTATAATAACTCATTCAACCTTGCAGACTTACCACATTTTTTAAAATCGAAATCCCATCATATGCTTACTATGTTGATTTCTAATGCAAACTTTGCAACTTCGATATTCTTACGATATTCTTCTAACATTTTAAGTTATTTTGTAGGTTTTCTTTCCCCTTAGCAGATCCCATATCATCGGCAAAGACACATAGTTCGACACATATTGATATATTCGACATTATATCTCATCCAATGTGATTTTAAACAGCAATGCGAATTAAGGTTTCCTGCTTATCTCACACCTTTCTTAGTCTCGAATTCCTCAGTAATTTGGTTGCCTGTTCTTATCTAGTTGACAGTATTAGCGTAAAGACTCCTGACTCCTGAGTACTTCTATCTTATCCCTACCCGTTTATTTAATTCGTAGGCTTTCATAGATTATTTTTCGCTTTAAGCTATCAAAGGTTTTTTCATGTCAATGTATCATAGGTATACCTTCTTATTTTTGAAAGCTTTTTTGATTATTGGGAATACTAAGAATCATCTATTCTCAAGTCTATACTTTTTCTAATATCATTTTGGGCATCCATTATAGCTTTATACACTTTTGCCACAGTACATAGGAGTGAAAGCCACTGCAGTTATTGCCCAACCTCTCGGTACTTTCTTTTGCTTCCATGCCAACTTAAGAATCCTAAGTAATTGCACCATACGTAAGAATTTCAACATTTCTGGTGGAAGTTCGCTACATCTTGCAGCTTTCCCCAACTTCAAAGCTATGAACTCACTTCTTAATTGTTCCTGTGATATACTTTTTATTATTATTGTTTCCGGGTTGAGGGGAGTGGCACTTCTCGTCACCGCTACCTCTAAGATCTATTATAAGTTAAGCCGTCCATAGGTTTAAGGCAAATGTATGTCCTTGCTGAACCTTAGTATTGCTCTAAGGTGTTACCAAAAATTTTGTGTCTTAGGCAGCCTCTGGCGATGCATTCACACAGTATATGTTCAGCAGTCTCTGACTCGTCGTTGCAAAGTCTACAAGTTTGATCCCTAGCTTGTCCAATGTGGAAGAGGTGGTATTTTAGGGGCGCATGGGTGGCCAGGAAGTGTATAGCAAGAACTTCAGCTTGAAAAATGGTTATNAAGAATGTTAAGATATATATCTCAAGAACGAAGATGGGTATGAAAAAATGTTATTCTTCTATTTCGATTTAAAAATGATTTTTCTACGTTACAAACTCACATTTTGATTTGTAAAAATGATTAATAATTAATAAAATTAAAAAAATGAAGTCAAATTTGAATTTCATGGAGTTAATTTCCATTTCTTCAATTCTGAATTTGTTGAAACGACTTTTTCGAAATCGTTATTATCTTTATCTAATTGAAAAATAAATTAAAAATCGAATATAAAGAATAACTTTTTATCGTATTGACTTTTGTTCTTGAGATAATCCATTTTAAATCCGTTAATATTAGCGTTTTTTGTTAAATCTAAGAATGTTAAAATAAATATCTTAAGAACGAAGATTGGTATGAAAAAATGTTATTCTTCTTTTTCTATTTAAAAATGATTTTTCTACGTGACTAACTCACATTTTTGCCTGTAAATATGATTAATAATTAATAAAATTCAAAAAAATGAATTAAAATTTGAATTTTATGAAGTTAATATCTATTTCTACAATTCTGAATTCGTTAAAACGATTTTTTCGGAATCTCTATTGTCTTTATCTAATTGAAAAATAAATTTAAAATCGAATATAAAGAATAACTTTTTATCGTATTGACTTTCGTTCTTGAGATAATCCCTTTTAAATCCGTTAATTTTCGGTTTTTTTGTTAAATCTAAGAATATTAAGGTATATATCTCAAGAACGAAGATGGGTATGAAAAAATGTTATTCTTCTATTTCGATTTAAAAATGATTTTTCTACGTGACAAACTCACATTTTGACCTGTAAAAATGATTAATAATTAATAAAATTAAAAAAATGAAGTCAAATTTGAATTTCATGGAGTTAATTTCCATTTCTTCAATTCTGAATTTGTTAAAACGACTTTTTCGAAATCGTTATTATCTTTATCTAATTGAAAAATAAATTTAAAATCGAATATAAAGAATAACTTTTTATCGTATTATCTTTAGTTCTTGAGATAATCCACTTTAAATCCATTAATGTTCGCGTTTTTTGTTAAATCTAAGAATGTTACGATAAATATCTCAAGAACGAAGGTGGGTATGAAAAAATGTTATTCTTCTTTTTCGATTTAGAAATGATTTTTCTACGTGACTAACTCACATTTTTGCCTGTAAAGATGATTAATAATTAACACCATTCAAAAAAATGAATTAAAATTTGAATTTCATGGAGTTAATTTCTATTTCTTCAATTCTGAATTTGTTAAAACGACTTTTTCGAAATCGATATTATCTTTGTATTATTGAAAAATAAATTTAAAATCGAATATAAAGATTAACTTTTTATTCTATTGGCTTTCGTTCTTGAGATAATCCATTTTAAATCCGTTAATGTTCGCGTTTTTTGTTAAATCTAAGAATGTTAGGATAAATATCTCAAGAACGAAAGTGGGCATGTAAAAAAATTATTCTTCTTTTTCGATTTAAAAATGATTTTTCTACGTTACTAACTCACATTTTTGACTGTAAATATGATTAATAATTAATAAAATTCAAAAAATGAACTAAAGTTTGAATTTCTATTTATCCAATTCAGAATTTGTTAAAACAATTTTTTCGGAATCGCTATTATCTTTATCTAATCGTAAAATAAATTTGAAAGCGAATATAAAGAATAACTTTTCATCGTATTGGCTTTCTTTATTGAGATGATCCATTTTAAATCCGTTAATGTTCGCGTTTTTTATTAAATCTAAGAATGTTAAGATAAATATCTCAAGAACGAAGGTGGGTATGAAAAAATGTTATTCCTCTTTTTCGATTTAAAAATGATTTTTCTACGTGACTAACTCACATTTTTGCCTGTAAAGATGATTAATAATTAATACCATTCAAAAAAATGAATTAAAATTTGAATTTCATGGAGTTAATTTCTATTTCTTCTACTCTAAATTTGTTAAAACGATTTTTTCGCAATAGCTATTATCTTTATCTAATTGAAAAATAAATTTAAAATCGAATATAAAGAATAACTTTTTATCATATTGACTTTCGTTCTTGAGATAATGCATTTTAAATCCGTTAATATTCGCGTTTTTTGTTAAACCTAGGAATGTTAAGATAATATCTCAGGAACGAAGGTAGGTATGAAAAAATGTTATTTTTCTCTTTCGATTTAAAAATGATTTTTCTACGTGATTAACTCACATTTTTGCCTGTAAACATAATTAATAGGTAATACCAATCAAAAAATAAATTAAAATTTGAATTTCATGGAATTAATTTCTATTTCTTCAATTCTGAATTTGTTAAAACGATTTTTTCGGAATCGCTATTATCCTTATCTAATTGTAAAATAAATTTAAAATCGAATATAAAGAATAACTTTTCATCGTATTGGCTTTCTTTCTTGAGATAATCCATTTTAAATCCGTTAATGTTCGCGTTTTTTGTTAAATTTAAGAATGTCAAGATAAATATCTCAAGAACGAAGGTGGGTATGAAAAAATGTTATTCTTCGTTTTCGATTTAAAAAAGATTTTTCTACGTGACTAACTCACATTTTTACCTGTAAAGATGATTAATAATTAATACCATTCAAAAAAATGAATTAAAATTTCAATTTCATGGAGTTAATTTCTACTTCTTCAATTCTGAATTTGTTAAAACGATTTTTTCGGAATCGCTATTATTTTTATCTAATTGAAAAATAAATTTAAAATCGAATATAAAGAATAACTTTTCATCGTATTGGCGTTCGTTCTTGAGATATTCTTTTTTAAATCCGTTAATGTTCGTGTTTTTTGTTAATCTAAGAATGTAAAGATAAATATCTCAAGAACGACGGTGAATATGAAAAAAAGTTATTCTTCTTTTTCGATTTTAAATTTATTTTTCTACGCGACTAATTCATATCTTTGTCTTTAAAGATGATTAATAAGTAATACCATTCAAAAAAAATAATTAAAATTTGAATTTCATGGAGTTAATTTCTATTTCTTCAATTTTGAATGTGTTAAAGCGATTTTTTCGGAATCGCTATTAACTTTGTCTAATTGAAAAATAAATTTAAAATCGAATATAAAGAAGTACTATTTATCGTATTGGTTTTCGTTCCTGAGATAATCCATTTTAAATCCGTTATTGTCCGCGTTTTTTGTTAAATCTAAGAATGTTAAGATAAATATCTCAAGAACGAAGGTTGGTATGAAAAAATGTTATTCTCCTTTTTCGATTTAAAAATTACATTTGAAGGCGACCGTTTCATATTTTTTTGTACAAAGATGATTATCAATCAGTACCGCTCGAAAAAATGAGTGAAAATATGAATTTTATGATGTTTACCTTTATTTCTTCATCTTCTTTATTGAGCTAAAACATTTTTATAACATAAACACTTTTTGATTCGTAATCAAATTTTAAATCAAAAATGATGAGTCACTTTTTATCGGATTGGCTTTCGTCATTTAAATATTCTCTTTTAAATTCACTAATGTTGAAGATATTTGATAAATTGATAAATTGATTTGATAATCTCGAAAAGGAAGGTGTATATAAAGCTATTTTATTCTTCTCTCGCGATTTGTAACGAAATCCAATTCATCACGACACAAAATGAATATTCATTAATTTTGAGACTTCCACGATCAGTCTAATCTAAATAGTTAAGTAAGTTATCTTCTTGGGATATCCTGTTTGAAAGTGTTGTAATTGATGTGTTATACTTGTTCTTTGCTTTACATATTGAGAAAGAAGGTCTGCTCTGACGAAACCGACAAATCCGGACCATCATTCGTTACGCACCTAATTGAGAACCGTGAAAGATTCTAATGCAAAGTAATCAAGAGGAAGATGCAGCTAAAAAATTATGTGGATGTGGGTAGATGTCGACAGGATGTGTGGAGTTCTTTTAATTTGCTCGCGTTTTTCATCGATCAGGGTTCATTCCACAACTGGAATTTCAGGTCATTAGGTTTTATCGTTAATTGGTTATAAAAAAAAGTGATGGGAGCTTCGAGATACAGGTTAAAACAAGTTTTACTACGATAATAAAATTTTGAAATTAACGACAATAAACGTAAAAGAAAATAGTTGTCTGACTGAAGTATCTGGGTCGATGTTTGGTTTTGTCATAAAAATGGCTTTTTTACCTTGAGACAAGTTCTATAGTAAGGGGAATAAAAGGCTTGGCAAATTTCCTGACACGCCAATATTTACACCTGAAATTATCGTACTTACGGGAGTGTCCTTGAGTGTTCTGAGGACGAAGTCTTTGTCGAAGGTTCGTTAACCTCCTCGGATACCGAGGCGGACCCAACCAAAAACTGGCGACCACTCGCCGGTATTACGAGAGAGATACACCAAATTTGCATTTTTATATCGACCTGAAACATTAGTCACTCTTCGCGACGTTAGCTTATGACGTCATAATCCAAACTCGGGCTTCTCGTCGTCGTCGGTATCCTTGTATCTTAATACCGCGGCTTAGCAGGCGTTAGCTTACGACTTATTTGATCAAACCGCGAACGGGAATGAACAGTTAACTTTACAAGGCACGTCGTGCGCGAAAAGCCCGAGTGCATAGAACGTCCCAGCGGGCGAGATCCGTGTAGAAATTGGTCTCCCATATTTACATACTGTAAATTATATCGATGACCCCGGCTTGTGCCGTCGTATTTTTCAATCAAGCCATAACTTGGACATCGTTACGGCCCCAATAAAGTACATTACAGTTAGGCACAGAGTGCGCCTAAAGGATTTTCGATCGTAAACTTGCCTGACTTTCAAGTTGTGCGAACATTCTTACTTACAAATGAACAAATAAGGGTTGGTATCTAAACGGTCACAATTCATCTAGGAATTCAGCTCGCTTTTCTGTATTCAAGAAATTGAGCTTAACATAAAATACAAAATAGAGATAAATTTAAGATAAAATTTTCCACTTTAATATGACATGTAACAACCTGTTAAAAATTAGAAATTAGCTCTGGAAATATAGTGTAAAGAAAAGATTGTGTTTTTGACCATAACTTGAGTTATCATAAAATTAACGAATTTTCAAAAACTTCTAGCTCCATTTTTATTGATAATGAAGAAATGATTATTCATCAAAATTAAAGATAAAATAATACAAAGCCATTATCAGTATCATCATAATCAATCTTCCTTATAGTCATAAGTGTTGAAGTTCTCCTCTAATTTTCTATTTAATTATGCCTGTAGCTATCGTTCCACTTGGCTCGCGGACATCATCTCTTTGTTTTGACTTGCCAAATCCTTTTCAGCTGTCTATTGTCCTGTATCTTCACCATATGCCCGCACTATCACTCTGTTTTTCACTCTATTTACCACCCTATTTCATTTCATCATCTGTATTTGGCTCTCCTACAATTTTTTTCATAACCCAGTTTTCACAACCATGAATCAAGATAGGTATAAATTGTTCTGTATATTTTTTAGTATTTGTCGTAATTTCCTTGTATTGTAGAAAGGATCTTCTGAAGGATTGGAATACTTTACCCGCTACCTCTATTTTACTATTGAGTTCTTCATACAGGCCGCCTTTATTGTTTATCACGAACCACGAATATTTGTAGCTGTCAGCTTGCGTTATAATAACTCATTCAACCTTGCAGACTTACCACATTTTTTAAAATCGAAATCCCATCATATGCTTACTATGTTGATTTCTAATGCAAACTTTGCAACTTCGATATTCTTACGATATTCTTCTAACATTTTAAGTTATTTTGTAGGTTTTCTTTCCCCTTAGCAGATCCCATATCATCGGCAAAGACACATAGTTCGACACATATTGATATATTCGACATTATATCTCATCCAATGTGATTTTAAACAGCAATGCGAATTAAGGTTTCCTGCTTATCTCACACCTTTCTTAGTCTCGAATTCCTCAGAAATTTCGTTGCCCGTTCTTATCTAGTTGACAGTATTAGCGTAAAGACTAGTGACTCCTGACTACTTCTATCATATCCCTACCTGTTTCATTTTTAGGCTTTCACAGATTATTTGCCGCTTTAAGCTATCAAAGGTTTCTTCATATCAATGAATCATATTTATACCTTCTTACTTTTGAAAGCTTTTTTAATTATTTGGAAAAATAAGAATAAGTCTATACTTTTTCTAACATCATTTTGGGCATCCATTATAGTTTTATACACTTTTGCCACAGTACATAGGAGTGAAAGCCACTGCAGTTATTGCCCAACCTCTCGGTACTTTCTTTTGCTTCCATGCCAACTTAAGAATCCTAAGTAATTGCACCATACGTAAGAATTTCAACATTTCTGGTGGAAGTTCGCTACATCTTGCAGCTTTCCCCAACTTCAAAGCTATGAACTCACTTCTTAATTGTTCCTGTGATATACTTTTTATTATTATTGTTTCCGGGTTGAGGGGAGTGGCACTTCTCGTCACCGCTACCTCTAAGATCTATTATAAGTTAAGCCGTCCATAGGTTTAAGGCAAATGTATGTCCTTGCTGAACCTTAGTATTGCTCTAAGGTGTTACCAAAAATTTTGTGTCTTAGGCAGCCTCTGGCGATGCATTCACACAGTATATGTTCAGCAGTCTCTGACTCGTCGTTGCAAAGTCTACAAGTTTGATCCCTAGCTTGTCCAATGTGGAAGAGGTGGTATTTTAGGGGCGCATGGGTGGCCAGGAAGTGTATAGCAAGAACTTCAGCTTGAAAAATGGTTATGCCCGAGCTCAGGGACAACTTAATGTGGCTATTTGTTCCACTAATAACAATATCTACAAGGACTCCACTTTTTAGTTGAGGCTCCACTTCGTCCAATCATACCTGCTTCTAAATATGACCTTATACGGTTGAGCGATTATATAAATTATATTCTGTCGGAATATGACCCGTTTTAACGTCAATCAAGTGGTTTAGATATGAATCTCTAAGGATTCCGAAGTATTCTTTGAGGTTACTAGGCATTAATTTGAGTAAGGAACATGTTTTCAGTGATAAGGCACTTATCACAGCTTTAATCTGCTTCCATTTGTATGTATAGATGAAGCAGTGTGAGACCGAGTTGCTTCAAGAACGGCCGTCGGACAATAACTCATTGCACCTGTTATATTAAGATGTACTAACCGCTTGATTTGTGCCAGCTAATGTTGTGCTGTCTTGTGATTTGTTTTTGGCTACTAAACCAGTGAGACATAGGCGACCATGGATCTAATTACTGAAACCGTAGGTTCACTGGGCCATTTGTGGTTTAAAATCCCATTTCCTTCTAATCACCCTACGACTCTTACAGATCTGGTAAGCCATGATGGCCTTTTTTTCCTCACCTTGACTATGTCGAAATATAAATACTGTGAAATAATCTCCCCGCACTTAAACACCGTCTGTTTCAATTCCGTTACCCTCATTATTGGTTTAGACTTTACTTGAATTTAAGAGGTTNTCTCTTTTTGTAAATTGGTCGCCTAAGCGGTACTTTCTTTAGCTTGCATGCCAACTTAAGGATCCTAAGTAATTGCACCATACGTAAGAATTTCAACATTTCTGGTTGAATAACAGAAACAAAAAAAACTAACGAAGACATTGACAATGAAGTAGAAAAGTTCTTAAAAGATATACAAGACGCAGCATGGGCCTCAACACCAATTTTAACACCTAAACCTAAATTTAATATTTATCCTAAATTCATTAGAGACAAAATTGCAGAAAAACGGAAAGCAAGGAAGAAATGGCAAACCAATAGAATAAAACTAAATTAAATAAAATAACAGCCGAATTAAGAGCATTAACAGATAGCCACAAAGAAAATAATATTCAAAATTTCTTAAAAAACCTTACTGACGATGTCAGTACTGATTATTCTCTGTGGAAGGCAACACGAAAGTTTAAGGTGCCAAAAAACACATACACCTCCAATTCGAAATAATAATGGAAATTGGGCTAAGAGCAATCCAGAAAAAGTTAATTTGTTTGCTGAACATCTGAAAGAAACTTTTACATCAGACAGTCCAACAACTATGCTAAATAGTGTTCCTAGCGTAATTCAAAGTGATCAGCAGAGTAATATACCATGTGTAAGAATGAAAGAACAGCATTATGAAATACAAAATCTAAATATAAAGAAAACAGTAGGCTATGAGTGGTTTATTCACCACTACATGAAATACGAGCTGGAGTTCCTCAAGGAAGTGTGCTTGGCCCAACACTACTTACTCTACACATTCGACGTTTCTCAGGTACCAGAAACTTTAACAGCTACATTCGCAGATGACACAGCGATCTTGGCTATTGCAGAAAATGAAGTAGTTGCAGCAAATAAGATACAATTGGCCTTAAATTCAATAGAAAACTGGACCAAACGATGGCAAATAAAACTAAATACAAATAAATCGACATACATAAACTTTACTTATAAGAAAGTAAACTATGTCCCGGTACCCATAAATGGCACAGCAAAATATCTTGGTATTATCCTGGATGTCAAACTCAAATGGAAAGCTCTCGTCAAAAAAAAAACGTGAGGAACTTGATATCAAATTTAGACGCCTATATTGGCTTATTGGCAGAAAATCAACGCTATCACAAAGTAACAAGTTGCTAATATACAAACAAGTATTAAAACGAAAATGGACATACGGAAACCAACTGTGGGGTTGTACCTGCAAGACAAATGCAAGTCTGATTCAAAGATTCCAGAATAAAGTACTAAAGTGCATAGTGAATGCACCCTGGTATATAAGAAACACTGACCTCCATCGCAACTTGAAAGTAGCATCGGTGTCATCAGAAATTGCATCATTCGCATCTAAACATGAGAAGAGAATGCACGATCATCCCAACATGGAGGCCATCCAGCTTCTCGACAACGAGGATGTCCTGCGTCGCCTTCAGAGGATGAAGCCGTTCGATTTAGTGACCTAGTGCCCTAGACGATTCAAACGCGAGCAATAATATGTTTAAGTAATATGTTTTCAGTGATAAGGCACTTATCACAGCTTTAATCTCCTTCCATTTGTTTGTATAGATAAAGTGGTGTGAAACCGAGTAGCTTCAAGAACGGCGGTCGGACAAGATCTCATTTCACCTGTTATATTAAGATCGTTTGATTTGTGCCAGCTATTGTTGTACTGTCTTGTGATTTGTTTTTGTCTATCAAATCAGTGAGACATAGGCGACCATGGATCTAATTACTGAAACCGTAGGCCCATTGGGCTATTTGTGTGGGCCTTGTTCCTCACCTTGGCTATGTCGGAAAATAAATAATGTGAAATAATAATCTCCCCGCACTTAAACAATTCGTTTCAATTCCGTTACCCTCATTATTGGTTTTGACTTTAGACTTTACTTGAATTTAAGAGGTTATCAAAGTGTTTTCTCTATCTGTTTATTATCTCTGTCTCCAATATTTTTCCCTCCTTGCCATTTATTTGTTTCAATTTTTTCCCACTTCTAAAATTCTATATGGACTTGAAAAGCAACGTGCTTTCTTTTCTATTTCTTTCCAATGTATTGCCGAACTTTTCCAGTATTCTTTCTTGCCTCGTATTTCTCTTTGGTTTTATCCGCTAAATAAGGTCTCTACAGCATCTTCTTATTCTTTATCTGCCCCTTAACTTCGATATACCGCCAAGATGCTCGGTTTTGTCTCGTATTCATTACTTACAGATCACAAACTTCTGAAGTCATTTCCTTCACTGTTTCCTTAAATTTTTCCCATTTCCATTCCATTACTAGGCACACAGCTTTGTATATCTTATTCTCGCCTTGCTTGATGCTTTAACTTTACTTGTTGTGCTCTTTCTTTGCTGGAACCATTATTATTTAGGGTGTCTTCTCCAAACCTTCCTATTGCTCCCGTCCATCACTTAAAATCCCTTCCCACCCTTGTGTTAAAAACAGCAAGTACTATAGTTTTCTTTTTGCTTTTTTCATACTCCAACTGCAAGGTATTCAAAAATTTTTCCTTATTGATATTACTGTCATTTTCATTGTGTCCATAACTTACAATCAAATCTACAGATTACCCCTCCTTGAATTTTAAATTTTATTGCGACATATTCTGATGGCCTTACTATGAGAGAAGAGTTGATAAAGTTAGAATCAGGGCCAATAAATACATCAGGAAACGAAATATGTAAGCTTGTTATAGAAACGTTCAGAGACTTAAGCATTGATATCTCTAAAATTGTGTCGGTCAGTCATAACAGTTGGGGCACCAAATATGGTTAGAAAAAATGTGGGATTCGTGAAATTGTTTATGGAAACTGTCAGACATCTTATTGTACCATTCTATTGCACTATCCATCAGGAGGTATTGTGTGCTAAATCAGGATTTTCAGAACTGAGTAATGTCTGATGTAACAAAAATTGTTAATTTTATCACTGCTCGACCTCTCCATAAGCGAGAATTTTCTGCACTTTGGCAAGAAGTCGATTCAACCTACAGTGGATTGTTAATGTTTAATGAATGTGAGATGGCTGAATCGAGATAAAGTTCATGAGTGATTTGTGGAATGTTTTGACGAAATTTAATTTGATGTTATTTACAGATTTGTCTGTTCATATGAAGGAACTAAACTTAAAATTACAAGGTTTTGGCAAAAGTATTGATGTTATGTTTGGATACATCAAATCTTTTGAAAGTAAACGTAAAATTTTTAAACCAGATGTTGAATCCAAAAGTTACAAATATTTTCCTCGGTTAAAAGGTACTTTGAGAAGACCATTAATGTAACGGAGTGTATACTTTTTACCAGAATATAATAAATTCATTATCTGTGACAGTTCAGCGAAAGATTTAACCAATTTAGAAGCCTGGAAGAGAACATTAAAATAATTAAATATCCGGATGTAGTTACTTACAATTCTTTGGATTTAAATGATTTTCAATGGTTGGAAATTGAAAATTTAGAAATGGAACTGGTAGAATTTCAAGAAAGTGTTTGAATGTTGATTCGTTGAGTTAAGAGTGAAGCTTGAAAATTTGGAACGGAATCGTTTAAATAATGAAGAAGAGTGCAACTACGAACAAAAAATTTTGAATGTTTGGAACAGATTATTTGACAGTAACATTTAGTAACATAAATAATCTAGCAATGGCGTTATTAACAATATATTCTTCAACATATTACTGTGAGATGTTATTCTTTGGGTTAAATACTGCAAAAAATAAATCTTTTTTTATCTGAAAATACCAAATACTTATTAAAATTTTTATATATGATATGGCAGCATATTGTTTACTAAGATTTTTAAAAATTTTGACACGTCCAGTTCAAAACGTTCGCCATCATTGCTTTATAGCATCCCATTGTTTTCTTATCCTTTTTCATTCATTTTCCGTTGCGTGAGTCATCAATTTTCTGGCCGAAATTCTCTTCTCAGTTTTTTGAATCTGTGGGTATTGATCTTCACTTAATAGTTTCCCCTCTTCGTTATTTCAAAACCATACTTTTCCATCAACTGANCTCATTATTGGTTTTGACTTTATTTGGATTTAAGAGGTTTTCAAAGTGTTCCAACTGTTTGTTATCTCTGTCTCCAATATTTTTCCCTCCTTGCCATTTATTTCTTTCAATTTTTTCCCAGTTCTAAAATTCTTTATGAACTTGAAAAACAACGTGTTTTGTAGTATGCTTGCCTCGTATTTCTCCTTGGTTTTATCCGCTAAATAGGCTATCTACAGCATTTTTTTATTTTCGACATACCGCCAAGAAGTTCGGTTTCCTTCACTGTTTTCTTAAATTGGCTTACTTGCAGCCAGTGCTTCTTCCAATTTTTTGGCAAATTGTCGTTGTATACGTTCTTTTCTTAATTTATATATCTTATTCTCGTCTTGCTTGATGCTTTAACTTTACTAGTTATGCCATTTTTTTGCTGGAACCATTATTATTTAAGGTGTTTTTTCCAAACCTTTCTATTGATCCCTTCCATCACTTAAAACCCCTTCCCACCCTTTGCGTTAAAAACAGCAAATACTATAGTTTTGTTTTTGCTTTTTTCATACTCCAACTGCAAGGTATTAACTTACAATCACGTCTACACATTACCTCCCCCCTTAAACTCAAATTCAACAAGCAGCTTTCTGATATAACAGTCCAATTCCTCAGTGCATGTGCGAATTCCTGTCTGCTTCTAAACTTCTTTCTCTACTCTACTGTCAATTAACGTGATTTCATCCCATAACCTAAGCTTATCCTTATCCTTTCTTTTTAGTTCTTTTTTCGTTATACTTTTCTAATTCTTGTATTCGCTCTTGTCACTTACTATTATGCGCCCCTTTTATATTTCAAGTACCCACACGCTTTATAGCATCCCATTGTTTCCTTAGCCTTTTTAATTAATTTTTCTTTGCGTGAGTTATCAATTTTTTGGCCGACATTCTCTTCTCAGTTTTTTGAATCTGTGGGTATTGATCTTCACTTAATAGTTTCCCCTCTTCGTTATTTCAAAACCATACTTTTCCATCAACTGAGAGCTTCTGATATTACTTTTATCATTACCTTGTAGTACCATAATTTTTATTTGTCAATTTTAATTCCACCTATGATCCCTTGTTTGTAGATTACTTTATAGTTTACAAACCTCATTCCTTATTTCCACATCATCTTCCTGAATCCTTTGAATTTTTTGTTTTATTACATGCATTTCCTAGTGGTAGGTGTGCTATTCCTTTAACATCTTTAATTTCTGTCATAAAGTTTACCATCAACATCATTTTATCTTACCTACTTTCTTCAGCTTTTAGGTTTTTTGGGATTCTCATTACCTACTTACTAGGCTCTCTCTTTTTCTCTCATCGATATAACATTCATCATTTTACACTGGTTAAATCTTTTTGAACCGGCCCTGTATATAAGTTAGCTCGCTCCCTCTAAATATGAAATTCCGAAAATTCTCTAGGGTCTCTCAACAACATAAGATTCTCCATGCCGCGCCGTAAGCATTATAAATATCGTTATCGGAAAATCGGCTACACTTCTATAATATCTAATGTTGTGTTCTGATTATAATTATTAATAATGTGTTGGTAATTTGTATGTTTATACGCACGATATTTATGCGTAAAAAGCCGGGTACTCACTACACAGTACTTTGCGAGTAACTGGACTTAAAATAACTTTTACGTGCTTTCCGCGTAAAAATCAAATGATTTATTTAACCCAAATTAGAGTCCATTAATGCATTATATTCAAATCCCTGTATTACCACATTTTCCACTTTGCGAATTATAAAAGCTCGTTGTGGAACTCGGGCTATTTCCAAAATATACACAAATTAACTACGCAAGACTACTCTAACCGATAACATGTAATGTTTAATTTAACCCGGTCAATACGCCACAAAAATGTTATTGTGGTCGAACAACTGACCTTTTGTAACAAAACCCGACAAATAGGACACGGTTTTAAGCGGTGTGAACAATCAAAGATCGTGAAAACAATGACGTAACGTCAACATGGCGACCGATTAAAGCTCGACGTGTTGTCCTATTAACCACCGAGTATTGTCGGTTGTAGCTGCCATTTTCGGAGTGCGGTCTTCTTTGAGGTGGCAGAATAATTGGTAGATCCTCCGAAGAGTCTCGACCTAGAAGAAAAACAAGAATCCCGAAGACTCCAATTAACGACCAATTCAACCCAGATTGTCCTTTAATTGGTCACGAATTAACGCTTTGCGGGAAGATTTTTCTCAATCTTTCAATCCCGCATATTGAATAAGTAGATATAACTTAAGATAGCATAAAAATATGTTTTCCTTTTCGTTTCTTTAAACAACCTTGATGTTATTCTCGGTGCTGGCGAGGTAGGCGGAGAAACCGTCATTTGACATTTTCTTAAAGCATGCACTTTCTACGGTCACGTGTATATTCACTGGCTTTTAACGTCGAGTTTGATATTTAACGGTTCACAAAGCAAATTATTACCTCAGGGTCATAAATCGTCGCATAAACTCGACTATATATGCATACTTTTGACGAGTTGATGCGGTTTATTGTTTAAAACCTTTGGTCATTTCAAGTTATGGTATCATAAAGTAAAACTATTTTCGAAACAATTCCGTGCGGACATAATAGATTCTTTTTAAATCTAAAACCTCAAGAGTATCCTATTCGGGTGTTCTTATATAAAATAAGCACACCGCAGAGACGTAAATCCGAAGAAAATCGAAAGATCCTCTCCATAACCTTAAAATCCAGAACGTGTACTGCAGATAAAATTCCATCGACGAGTGCGCGCTTACGTGAAAATTAGACCTATTGAAGAGAGTCTAGTTTCGTGTCTTTACTATAAATCCTTTATGCATGGGGCTCTTGCAACTTCCATTGTGATAAGAAAAATTTTAAGGTACAAATCTCGCAAAAAAACTGTAAAAACACGATAAAGTTGTACTGTAAGAATTTTAAGTACAACATCGACCTTCACAAAACTGTGGGAGAGAGTCAATCGTTGAATTTTAAACAGGCTTTTAATTCACGTTTCGAGGTTTATAATTCTGTACGAGTAAACGTCTTTTTCTTTTAGACGCACCGGATGTGAACGCAGTTGCGTGATTGAACCCGATGGTGTGATCTCACGATTACACGTTGAAACGGAATTTCGTGAAACAATTTATCTTAAGTTTGTATTCAGCACTACGTTGGGTTTTCCACTTTTCGTTTCTTGTTCTTTTTTTTGATGTCGCGTACATCCTATAAATATTAAAGGTGAATTTCGGCCAATATATCACTGTGAGGGGCTAAATTCCGATTTCAACCCTAATCTAAATTCTAACGACCGTGGCGCAGTCGCGAGACGATAAATCGCTGAAATGCTGGCACAAACACGAATGGTCTGCGGAGTATAGTTGCGCCGAAGGGATTGCATTAACTGAGTCGTCAGAGACAGAACTCGTTCCGAGGTGTTTACTGCTCCGAAGGATGCCCATGAATAAATAAACCATCTGATGTATTACCCCGAATCCGGTACAAACACGTATATTGTAGGCAATAACTCGCGGCGCACAAGAAGGTTTTAAGAAATCGTTTCGCCTTAGGAAAACGTTATTGCGTCCAATTCCGTTTCGTCAATATTTAGATTTATTCTCCTCCCATAACTCGTTGAATTCAACCTGAACTACAGGTAGATCCCGAATAAACGAGGTATAAGCTTATGCGCGAGTTCGCGATGCTGCGTGACGTAAGTGCAATATAAACCTTTTATAACCGCCCAGGAGATGGCTTCACACAGTCTTGTAAGTGTTTCGCAAACAACGATCCTCGTATCCATACATAATTCATCGCGTTGGGCAAACGTGCCGCGCGAATATAACGAATATAGACGCGAAGTTGGGCACTTTGTCCTCTCTGTTTCCATTGTTTCACATCCTATACCGCCACGGATTTGTTATTTACCCTCGTTATCTTGGCTACAATAGCAAACTGAAAACGTTATCAACGCTTTATTACACACCACTTTGATGATACCTTGAATAACGAAGTTAGAACACCAACTCAACAGCTTTGTTTGTTTATGTTGTCCATTGTAAGGAATTAGTTTAGAATTCTCTTTGTAAATCTCGTATATTCGTTGAAGTAAAAAAAATCGTGACACATAATTATTTACTAATTTATAAGTTTAAAGAAAAATCGGTTGACATATTCTAAACTAAGTCAAAAAATAAAGTTGATAACAAATGTACTAAAATCGTTTATAGTTGCTAACTTATAAGGTGAAAATTTTATGAAAAAATTCAAAAAATATCCATGGTCACATAAAAACCATACCAGGTTTCAATACACAGTCTTATCTTTTTTCCAAACGCCAAGAACTTGCTCAGTGAAGACTCCTCAGGGAGTATAAATTGCGACCACGTATACCACGCTGCAGCACCATATGTAATTAATGGTTTAACTAATGCCACATAAAGCCAGCATAATCATTGAGAGTTCTAACCCACAAGAATAGACCACAAAAATAGTTATGCTCGCTGGAGAATTCTCTGTAGACAAACATGCCTAAGGCAGGTTATATGTAGGATGAATCTTCGGTTCTCTGGAAGAATTTCATTATCCGTGATATTAAGGTTCTATACCAGCAGCCTGGACAGTTACAATTGAGCTTCCCTTGATATCAATTACAACATCCATAAATATCATCTCTGGTGGACTATGTAGTCTAAGACTATGTAGTCGTCTTGGACAGGAAACAATTTCGTCTCAAACAACGGATTATGTTTCTAAAGATCCCTCAATGATGTCTCTGGCAACTCTTAACGTCGTCCTAATTAATCAACTATATCGTCTCTAGCATCGTTTATACATATAATCCTCAGCACAACTCAACATTGTTATATCCCAAAAGTACTCTACCAGCCCAAGGCATAGGAACTACCTCTTTGTATAGAGGTAGCTGACAATCCTACTTGGTAAGATGTTGTCAGAGACTCAACTCATCATTGTCACTTTTCAATATAATTCCAAACAGTCTTCAATATTATCTCTTGCAACCTTGATCAACCTCCAGGATATCACTCTATATCGTCCCTAACACACTTTAAAATCATTTCTTAAAGCCAATTTTTAATATCAACTCGGAAATGTCTTAATATCGTCATTGTCATTCCTTCACACAGTCCCAAGCATTTTACAATAATTTCTCTGCCAACTGCCAACGTCACCCAGCTTTATTGTTGGGACACCTAAAGGGCACCTCTGTACTATGCATGACAGACCACACTTAACTTCCCTTATATCGTGCCTTCTCCCCCCTCTTCCAGAATATGTCACCGGTTCCTTTCTTCTTCTCTCAGCTCACTACATCTCCTTAACATATATTTTAACGTTTTCCAATCCTCTTCGCACAGCCAAAATTTCTCAAGTTCTTCGAGTTTGCTCTCTCCTCATTACCACACCGAAATCTGACCACCAACTGCTTCCCTTCCTCACTCCCCTCCTTTACCAAGCATTTTCACATAGCACCATCCCTTCCCTTCTTCTGTTATTTATCTTTGCCTTCGAATAACCCGTCGCTTTGTAATATTCAGTCTTCTCTCCTTTACCATATCTAATCTTTCCCTCCCTTCAAACACTCCCCCGAGATTCCGCAGTATGGTCTTGTACCTATCATTTCCTCATACTTAACTGCTCTTTTGCCCGCTTCCACCCTCATTTCATCCACCTTCACTTGCTCAGTGACAATATACCCCGGTGTTTCCTTCGCCAAACAAAAACCTACCTCCAGTACCGATTCTGTACGTCCTCCATAATATCCTGCCTCTTCTATACCAAATATCATCAAATATCAGATCAAACATAATCTCTTTCTGATGTCCAAAACTCTCCAATTTTCCAAACACTCTCTCACCCCATCCCCAGATATGCCCCATCACCTTTATCACATATTTGCCATTTTCGCCATCTCTCTCACATGCGCCGCGTCCTTGCTATCCTGCCTGAACCTGTACCCCATTTATGTGAATTCTCTCACCTCCTCTATCTTGCTCCCCCCCTATCTCCATTCTTCCCTATTTGTTCTCACCCCTTTGCAGAACTTCATCATCTTTGTCTTTGCTACATTCAGCTCCAACCTCTTCGCCCTGAAATACCTCTCCAAGTGTCTCGCCATCCCTTTCATTTCCATCGGATCGCTCGCCACAATCACCATGTCATCCACGTACACCAACACGTGAACTTTTCTCCCTCCTACCACCACTCCTCCCATTTGCCCCTTCTCCAATTCTCAGTATCATCTCGACTATCTCTCAATGTGAACTGATTTGTAGCACTCCTCTTGGTCATCTCGGACATCGTTCAATATCACTTCTGGCATATCTCAACATCATAGAGAAACTTTCTCATCATTTCGAATTACTTACAACATAGTTCCAAACATCTTTCAATATAATCTCTTGCAACTCATATCATTATTCACTAGACTCTATACCAACGCGGACATCTCTCAATATCACTACTATACTGCCTAACATAGTCTAAAACATCAAACTGTATTGTTTCTAACACACCGCATGATCGTTTCGAGTATATCTCAGTATCATTCCGGACACCTTTCAACATACCTTAATCTCAAATGTTTCTCAATATTATCTCTAAATATCCTCAATATCTCTAGTATATCTCAACACGTCCTGAAGATTCATTAATACTATCCCTGGTACATGACAAAATTATTTTAAAAAACTTTTTATCAAATTTACCAAGAAAATGAAAACAGTTGAAAAGTATACACAATTCAAAACAACATGTATGAAGTTGTAAAATAAAATTATTTTTATAATCAAAAAGGTTGCATATTAATTCAAATCATCGTACAATAATTAACGCCAAAGATCTTCTTCAAAATCTACCTTTCTAGGACATCCTTCTTCACATGCTACCCTATCATTGTCAACTGATGCATCTAACACACTTATGGGAGCTATTTTAACACAAACCATCAATGCAAAATGTCAACCATTAGCATTCTTTTCCAAAAAGTTTACTTCATGCCAAACCAAATATTCAAGTTTTGATAGAGTACTATTAGCAATCTACTCTGCCATCAAATTTTTCAAACATTTCTTACATGGAAATCAATTTACAGTATATACAGATCACAAACCCACTGTCATATCAATTGTTTCGTCTACAAACAAAACTCCTCGTCAACCCCGATATCTAAGTTATATTACACAATTTACTTCAGATATCAAATACATCAGAGGAAATTCGTATGTTGTCGCAGATACTGTATCCAGAACAAACATCGGATCTCTAAATTCATCTTATCCAGATTTTCTAACCCTTAGCAACGCTCAACTTGCTAATATAGAATTGTCAAACTTACTGAATAAACAATTTTTCAGCAATCCTTCAAAATCTTACCGTTTGGCACATCAAACAACATCACAATCTAATATCAAACAGTGATGTGAAACCTCTTCATCATCTCCAAGAATTTATAGACCACAACAGTTTTCAATTTTCGAAAAAATTCATAGCTTATCTCATCCCAGAATGCATTCCACCATTCATGCAATCAAAACAAGATTTTTTTGCCACACATGTCAAAGCAAATTCATGTTTGGACCAAAACCTGTTTAAAATGTCAACAAGCAAAATCAACATCAAAATTTCTAAAATTAAATTTGATCATATACATATCGACTTGATTGGACCACTCATTAGGTTGTACTTATGTACTTACAGTTATCGAACGCTTCACTCGATGGCCAGAAGCTTTTCCGCTAAAAGATATCACATCTCCTACAATAGCAAACACACTTTTCCGGCATTATTTTAATCGATATGGTATACCTACCAGAATTACACATAATGACAATTCGAATCAAACCTTTTTTCAAAATTTAATACATTACTTGGCACACGACAAATACACACATCGTCTTTCCATCCTCAAGCAAATGGAATGATTTCATCGATCATTGAAGACAGGTATTATCGCTAAACGAGACACGATTAGATGGATCAAATTTCCCCTCATCCTACTAGGATTAAGAACATCTCTTAAGGAAGATCTAGGTTGCTCCTCAGCAGACAACCACTAAGACTTCCGAGAGAGTTCTTCACACCTACTAATCCATCTATTAAATATAAGCCTTTCCTCTCCTGTTTAAGATAAACTTTTTTCAAATTAAAGCCTGTTAATACGTCTTTTCCTTGTATTCAAAAACCTTTTATTCATAAAGACTTGCACAAATCAAATTTCGTTTTCATTAGAATTAAAGGTTTGAAACCGTCGTTATCTTCGCGATACGAAGGACCTGTCAATGTTCTTACAAAAATAAACAAACATTATTGTTAACATCGATCGCCTTAAGCCCGCTTTTATTTTTAACGAAAATATTACATGTAATAATTCAGAAATTGCCCAGATACTCCTCAGCATCGTCAATATATCCCTTCTATTTTCCTGGCTATCTTTCAATATCGACCCGAATATCTTTCAATAGCATCCTTTTGTAATTAACTCCTCAAGATAGTCCTAAATATCGCACAACTTACGTTGTCTTCCTCATCCTTGAATATTGTCCCGATCATTCCTCTATATCATCCTTAGCAATGTCGCTTTTGGCACATTTCAACATCATCTAGCTTCCCCTGATATCATCCCGGATATCTTTCAACATAGTTTTCTTCATTCATATGCGTCGATATCATCATGACACCTTTTAACGTTGTTTCTGACTTGAAACATATCAGTTCAGCACAAAGTAAACTGAAAATAATTCTGCACTGATACGTTTTGCGGGTCTTAGTTGATTCGCAAAATACGAATAGTTGATTCAATTAATTTTTCCAGAAATTGTGGTATTGCATTACTGAATACAAAACAGAAGTTTTTTCTCATTATAAGATAAACTAACTCGAGTCGGTTGAACTCAAAGCTCCTTGTATATAGGCAGTGATGGCATTTATAAAATGGGCATTTTTCCGGGTATTTACCCCGGCCCAGGGTAAATACCCAAACAGTACGTATAAAAGTGATACAAGTAAAAATATATTAATTTCCGAAAAAAATGAAGAGGAAGATGATGAAATGGACATTGAAGACGAGGAATTGTCAACAATCGAAGACTTATTATCACCAGACGATTCTGCTGTAATTTAGATTAGATCAAGTCATTATGATTATTATCATTAAGCCATTGTTGGACATAGGCCTCCCCTATTCTGTTCCATTCGATTCTATTCTGTGCTGTCTGAATCCAATTGTTGTACTTTGCAACAATGTTGACCACATCATTTGTGTCAGTTTTTCTTCATAGGTCTTCATTTCGGTCTTTGCGTTACTTTGCGTTACTGGCAGTGGCTACCGTTCATGTTTATGTTTCGGAGCCGTATGTCATAAGCGGAAACACGCATTGATTGAAAGCCTTTCTTTTCAAATATATAGGAATATCGCTCTTGAAGATGTCTCTAAGTTTCCCGTAGGCTGTCCATGCGAGTGTGGTCCTTCTGTTTAGTTGTAGCATTCTTGTAGATGTTATAAACAAGTTTGGTGTAACAATAATCGATACTCAAAACTGCCATCAACTCAATTTAAATTAAATTTTATAAATACCTCTAAATACCCATCTTGGGTAAATATCCCCGGGTATATATCCAGGAAATTTACCCTTGAAAATAAATACCCGGGTATTTAACAACACTGTATACAGGTGACAAATTTATTTGCTTAGCTATTGTTGGGAACTCTACGCAGTGTCCTCCAATGTCGCCTGAATGGATACACCATTTCCGACCACTCTCAAGAGTCTAAGCAGAAATGAGATCAGAGTAATGGGTGAGACGAGATAGGTTGAGGGATTAATGTATTAAGGCCGGATACCCAAATATTGGAAAACCTAAAAATCATTACAAAAAAGATAAGAGTAGTACTTTCTCTTGGTGCAATAATACATGCAAAATTTTATTTTCTCTACGTAATTTTGTAAATTCTCCTCCAAGAATTACTTTAAGCTCTGCGAACGTTTGTATCAAGGCTGTTGTTTCTATGGTTCCTGTTTCTCCAATGTTTTAACTTAAGTAAAACGTTGCTGAATTCACAATAGTTTTCTTTAAAAGCTCATCACTTCTTCAGCTTTCAGAGGTAAAGCTTCGTTTCTTACATATAAAGCTTTATATGAACATTTTGTAACACCACAATGGGCGTTGTTTGGGAACTTCCACTTTCTATACAGGATGTCTCCGAAATGCGTGTACAACGGAAGACCACAGATTCCTTGGCTCAAAATATGTTGATTTAAGTTAAGTTATCTATATCCAAATTTGCTTCGTTTCGCCGCTACAGGACTTCAAAGTTAGCAAAAAAAGTTCTTTTATTGTTTATAACTCGAAAACGCGTAAATCAATTGAAATCATTTTTCAGAAGTGAGTTCTTAGGTTCAATTAACGTCTTTTTATGGTTTTTGATACAATTTTAGAAACACAGGAATGATGGAAAAGTCATGTGTTCACCGGATATTACTCCATTTTTTTTTTCTGGCCAGGCGACAATTTCATCATTATAATTTCTGAGTAGCCCATTTAGTTCTAAACCGTTTTTGTCTCTTATAAGATTTTGATTACATAAGTGGTTTAGCCAGAGTAAAGGTATTTTTAAATATCTGCAAGTTTTGTTTACGTCATTGCAGTTACAAAAGTTACCACCGTAGTTGGCACTGATGAACGTTTAACGTGAATACAATATCATTAATTAATCAAAAGCGTGGGAATTCATTGATCCTAAAAGCATACAGTGTTAGGAAAAAACGTAGTCGTATTTAGTTGATTCAGTACGACAAAGAGAAACTTGTAAACAATTCTAAGAAACAAAAGCAAAAAATAACATAATGCATATGTTATTGCAATGATAAAATATAACTTTAGTATGCTTTGCATTTAACTGTCAGTTAACATCAATAAATCGTGTTTAACGTTATTTTTATAATGGATACTTACACATATGATGAGCAAGTAGATATGATTTTAGTTTATGGCCAATGTCAATTTAATGGTCGCAAAAGCGTTCGAGTCTATAGGGAAAAGTTTCCTAATCATCGAGTGCCAAATCAGCAAACGTTTGGAAATATTGTAAGACGTCTCAGGGAAACAGGTAGCTTGAAACCAAAATACACAGACCGTGGATGTCAACGTACAAGGCGAACTGTAGAGTTAGAAGAAATGATTCTTGAAAGAGTGGCAGAAGACCCTAAAATTAGTACGATACGCTTAGGAAATCAACTAGAAGTCTCTAAAGACGTTGTCCATATCACCTTCAAAAAGTACAAGCGCTTTTACTTGTGGATCACGAAATGCGTTTAACTTTCTGCCAACTCATCCATAACGAAAGAATCCACGACCCACATTTTAGTAGAAGGATTTTATTGACAGATAAAGCAACGTTTACCAAATCTGGTATCACTAACATGCGTAACGATCATGTTTATGCTGAAGAAAATCCGCATATGACCAAAGCAGTCCATCATCAGCATCAATTTAAAGTTAATGTTTGGGTTGGAATTATTGGCGATAACATCATTGAACCGGTAATAATACCAAATCGGTTAAATGGCGAAGTTTATTTAAATTTATTAAGACAGTCGTTACCGGATTTATTAGAAAATTTACCTTTACTATTTCGTCGCGATATGTGGTTCATGCACGATGGTGCTCCGCCACGTTTTACGATATCTGTTCGGCAATATTTAAACCAACAATATCCTGGTCAATGATATCATGGTCGAAAGGGAGCTGATGCCCCAATAAAATGGCCAGCAAGATCACCAGACCTTACACCGTGTGATTATTTTATCTGGGGGTATTGAAGTCAAAAGTCTATACATCTACAATTGATAGTGAAGAGGAATTAGGAAGATACATTTTCTTAGCATTTAATACATTAAATAATCGCGAAACAATGGACAGAGTGCAATTTAACTTTTTACGACGAGCAAATTTATGTATTTTGAAAAACGGTGGTCATTTTGACCAATTTTTGTAAATATTTCCTACTTGTAGTGGTTGTATTTGTTGAGTTTATTGTTACCTTTTGTTTCTTAGAATTGATTAAAAGTTTGTCTTTCTAGTACTGAAACAACTAAATGCGACTACGTTTTTTCCTAACACTGTATGCTTTTAGGATCATTGAATTCCCACGCTTTTGATTAATTAATGATCTTGTATTCACGTTAAACATAAATTGCAATTAGTTGAAATCAGCGCCAACTACGGTGGAGTAACTTTTGTAACTGCAATGATGTAAGCAAGGCTTGCAGATATTTAAAAATACCTTTTTTCTGGCTAAACCACTTATGTAATGAAAATCCTATAAGAGACAAAAACGGTTAGAACTAAATGGGTTACTCAAAAATTATAATAACGTAATTGTCGCCTGGCCAGAAAAAAAAATATGGAGTAATATCCGGTGAACACATGACTTTTCCATCATTCCTGTGTTTCTAAAATTGTATCAAAAACCATAAAAAGACGTTAATTGAACCTAGGAACTCACTTCTGAAAAATGGTTACAATTGATTTACTCGTTTTCGAGTTACAAAAAATAAAAGAATTTTTTTTGCTAACTTTGAAGTCCTCTAACGAAGCAACTTTGGATATAGATAACTTAAGGGGGTATGCCACCTTTGAAATTAAAAAAAAAAGATTTTTTTTTTGCTTAAAAGTGTTCTTTATACTGTCTAGAATGAGAATCCATGTTTTTACGTAGGAGACGGAGACAGCAAAACCTTCAAAGGTATTATGGACGCTCAGCCCTATGACAGTGTAATAGTAACCAAAAAAGAATGCGTCAAAAAAGAAACACACTGCGGATTAGGAGGTAAACGAAAATTAACAGGAAAATTAATTGATGAACTTTCCTTATATTATGGATTGGCTATTCGCAGAAATTGTGATTCCGTGAAGGACATGAAAAAAGAGATCTGGGCTACTTTGTATCATAAAATTTCAACAGATGAAACTGCAAAGCATGACAATTGTCCAGTTGGTGCTGACTCGTGGTGTTCCTGGCAAAAAGCGTACGCTTTGTCAGAAATCGATGAGTACAGTCACAAGCCAGCAATCAGCAATGATGTTTTCAACGCAGTGAAACCTGTGTACAAAGAACTATCAAGGGAAGATATTTTGACAAGATGTTTAGGGAGATATCGCAAAACAGCAATGAAAGTTACAACGCCGCGTTATGGTCTATCGCATCAAAAACTATTCATAGTGGCAAGAAAGTGGTTGACATTGCGTCTGATATAGCTGCTTGCAATTTTAATGACGGTCTTACAAGCATTATGGAAATAATGCAAGCACTGAAATTAACAACTGGAAGATCGTGCTTCGACTTTTGTCATGAAACGGATTTAAATCGCATTGCTCGCGCTGAGCCTACTGTCAGACAGAAAAGCTGCAGAAGATGAAAATAAGCTTCAGGAAGGACAGCTGTATGGTGCAGGAATCGCTGATTAGAAAAAATATACAATTTTTTACATTCGAAAACGTTAAACATCTTTTTCTGGAAACTACATTTTTCAAATCTGTGCACACGATAACTTCCACATTTTTCAACGGATTTTCAAGATTTTTTTTTCAAAAGTTTGTATTATCTTATTCTAGGTAAGTACGTAGCCGTTTTTCGATATATCTCAGATTCTCTGTTTTACAACCATTTTTATGTACGTTTTTATCGATAAATACGACATTTCTTGTAAAATCGTCATCATTTCGTCAAAAATTAATATTTTTTAAAAATCCTAAGTAGTTCCCTAGTTTTTGAATTTACTAAAGTAATCGTATTCAAGTTTTAATTATTCGACTTACGCGTTAGAAGAAATCCTGCGCACAGTTTGATCCTGCACGATTTGCAAGATTTACCGACAACTAGCGGGTGCAATTTTAATAACTGTTAATAAATAAAATATGTATTTAAAACTAGAAAAGTTGATTATTCACACCCTGCAACCCGTTTTTAGAAAACTTCTTTCGTATGATTGCAAACAAATTTTAAAAATACCTATTATTTTCGGGTTTTCATGGTGGCATACCCCCTTAACTTAAATCGACCTATTTTGAGCCAAGGAATCTGTGGACTGCCGTTGTACATGCATTTCGGAGACACCTGTATATACAAATCACATTTCTAAGAAAAAATTTCTAAATAGCAGAGTATATAAGAACCTGAAAAATCCATAAATATTGCATTATTAAAATTAACGTTCACATTTATCCAAATAGTGAGTTTCTGAAGACTATTAAATTCCTATATTTGAAATTCACTGCACACAATTGTAGGTGCAATATAATACTTATTTATTTTTAATAATTTCATTAAACTATCCTGAATTTTCAATCACGAGTTTATCTGAAACTTATAAAAAGATTATTAATCAAAAGTATTAAATTAGATAATAAATTTTTAACATAGTAACGTTATACTTTTTATTTTAATCAAATATTCGGCGAAACGAAACAACTTTGGATATAGATAACTTAGCTTAAATCGACCTATTTTGAGCCAAGGAATCTGTGGTCTTCCGTTGTACACGCATTTCGGAGACATCCTGTATAGTTGTAGCTAGGTTTGAACTGATTATGAATTATGTTTTTGTGATTCATTATAAACAATTTTTATGCAATTCTTTTCCATGGGTACTTTGAAGACTTCCTCTTACTATATAAGGTTTTTCAGTTTCTTGCTTTAAAAAGTTAACTTAAATGATAGATATGGTTGAAAGAGATAAAAAGAGATCTCGTGCCATTCGGAAGATGATGAATATCTAACCATAGTACGTCCATAGTTCTTGTTGGTCATGAGAGAGTTATTGTTGTTATTAGCGTTCACGGGTAATGACTCGAGGGAGGCAGGACGACTGTTCTGTAAGCGAACAGGACGAATGGGCGGTGGGGCTTTGCGCTCCAGAGGACAATAAACTGGACGCAGAGCGCGTCGAAGCAGTATGTCCTCCATACGACTCGGCACGCTGCTTGACTTTATCTCGTAATTGTTCGATTTATTGAGGCGGCCGGTGTGCGTTTGTTAATTTCAATGTTGCATGACGGTCGGCGGGGTGAAAAACTATGAAAGAAAAAAGACAATGAACCATTCGTTGGTATGGAAGAGTTATTTTTATAGAAAAATATATGTCGCTAATAAACGAGACAAACATTTCTAAGAAGTCTCGGAATTGACCGGGCAACCTTGGTAGGTAATTAACACTTCTGGTTCGCAGAATATGTCACCAACCCGCGCGCTAAATACGGCAAAGAGAACGACGACGTGAGTCTGCGTCCGTCGTTCTTTAATTAGGCCCTGTGTTCCAATAAAATACCTTCGACCCGGTGCGAAAATTGAAACAAAGCGGTCTCCACCGGGAGGCTCGAAGCCATAAATATTTCACCTGTCCGTGCCCTCCTCTTAACGTGGTCGGCACCGCGTCAGGTTTCTGGTTTTTCGAGTTCTATCGTGAAGAGACGATAAGCGATCGACGTCTAAGTTCCTTCGGGCTATCTACGCACGTATTGTTCTTAACTTCGTTTGGGCTCGCTTTGTTCGCAACGTTTCAAAGTGTCTAATTATTTTTAACCGGGGTAATTTGCTTACTCATTAGACGCATACCTGTGTACTAAGAGGAATGCTGCAGGTTTTCCTATCTTCCTTCACGTGATTCTCTACTTCTTTCTTCTTCTGACCGTTACGTTGCGTCGCGTTGATGCAATTCTTGGTAGCTTTATACCTCGTTTCTTAACCCGGAGATTGAGACCACATGCTTTGGACCGCATCATACGGTTCAGTCGGTCATCGTGAGGTCTTTGGAGAATCTGTGTCGTCAACTACGTTTTGGGAAATACACGACCACATGTTATGAGTAACCATAATTGGATTATACCACGAGTTGACATCTATTTCGGCTTCTTAGATTGTAAAATTATGTTATATAGATTGTAAGGTGCGGTAAAACCATATTGAACAGTTAGAATAAATCGATTATACTTTGATATAGCAATAAAAAATAATTCAAGTCGATTAAAGAATCCGGAAATAATAAAAAAAATAATGAATTTAGAAGTGGTGGATGGATCATTTCGTGATCGCGTGAAGATTATAGCGTTGGAAAAGCAAGCAAAAGCCGGAAACGACCACGGGCCACAGCACAAGACGCCAGAGATCGTATTGTTACTCTGCAATTCATACTTAATTAAGCCATACAAAAGCACACCGGTTTTGCGATACAGCCGGCTGCTGTAAAATCAATTGTCCAACCCGAACGGGCCGAGCCTTTTATAGGTAAAAAGCTCGATATTAAAGCGGCTTTTTGCCGGTGAGAGAGATCCGGGGAACCGAACGCGCACTCGAGATTGAGAATAATCTCCAAGTCGTTACATCAATCGGCGCTTCTAAAGGCTCTGTCCACTATACGGGTAAAAATATCGACGAGGCAGAGGTGCTTTACAATTGACAGAGTGGAAGAACCGGTCCTCGAAGCTTCCGCGAGACCACGACACGGACCTTTTGCCAATGCGATTTGTTCGAGGATCGCATTGGCACCAGAATACGTTTTGTGCATATTTAAACATACCAACAACCCAACTCCAAAGAGACGCTATGCAAAGAATTCAACGTGGAATTGAGGAATTTACCTGAGAAAAAGGAATTTTAAAAATTTATCATTTACTTAAAGACAGTTTACATGACATGACATGAAATTAGGTGGAGTTTTATTTTATACTCTTTATAATATCGATTTGTAGATATCCGGATGTTAGGTAATATAATTAACATATCCACGTTAATTAGCAGTAAATCGATCGACCATCTGTCGAATACTTGCCTCCAACGTAACAGCTTCTCAAAGCAATTTGTTCCTGAGCTAATAGCTGGACGGCTTCATGCGGATCTCTAGCATCCTCTCACTTGGTCTTGTCGTCGACGGCGTCCACCCTTAATTACGTTGACGTTCGGGTCTAAATTTATTAATTACAAGACTTCATTAGTCCGAAGAGAACAACGGGGACATCGAGCTTGCAAAACCGACGGGTAGTTTTAGATGGAACGGTAATTGCCGTGTGCAAAAGAAGTGTACACGAGGCGATCCAACCGTAACGTGTTCGTACGTGTTCGTTTGCGGAACGGTACCGAAACGCGATTTACATTTCCAATTTGCCGTTTCCGCTTTTATTTAAGAAACAACTTGGGAATGTCTATTTTTGTTCACATCAAAATACACGAAACTAAACAAGCCGTATTAGATTTAAATTTCAGTCGAATCAACATTTTGAGAGGAAATAAAATTGCTGATGAAAAAGTGATTGCAGAACGTGCCGATTAAGAAAAAAAGAAGGAATAGGGGTTGAGGGAAAGAGGAACTGTTTTAGCACAGGGAAATTGCTGGAAAATTGGTTCATCACCGAGTAAATTGATTTCTTGATTGCAATTTTATCGAGTGGATGAACTATTTTGTAAGTACTCGGCAATTAAGAAAAAATTACTTAATTAAAAGTAATTAAGAAGTGAAAGCGATTCATTAATACGAAATAGACGTAAATAAAATGTAAAAATATTCAAAATCTCTAAATTATTTTTCGTAATTAACAAGATTTAGATATAAAATAAAATTTGCAAGTACGATGGGTTTATGTCAACCCTAAAAGCTAGAATAGCATATTTAGCCCTACACTAAACTAACTGGCTTTGTGCTTGATTTTTACATTACCATATTACTACTAATATTGTAGAAACATGTCCATAGGTAGTAAAAATTCGAAGCTCCATATGGGTTAATGTTCTTTGGATCAATATATACAAGTATTATGCACAATACTTATCTTGGTTACTTATTTTTTGATTCAATTTGAATTGTGGTTGCAGTTTTTGAATTGAAATCAATTTTTGACAACAAAAGTAACCCATTTCTTACTACTTGACTTATACCAAAAAATGCACTTAATCGGTTAACACGTTGACTGATAATTATAAGATAGTTTCCCTAGAACAGTAACTACGAGGAAAGTCGTAGTATAACGGTGTAAATATGACTAAATAGCTTCAGAGATGAGAACAAAAATTGAGGTTGGCTTAAATGAATCGAAAATTTAATTCTAAATCAACAAACATATAATTATACAAAGTTCGGATGACATGTTGCAATCTTCTTCAGCAATAAATTCAAACGTCATCTTGTATAATCTGTCGAAGTGAAAATATCCCAATAAAGAATTGGAATGTATTTCGACTCGTACGTGATAGCTGAAATATTACATTACACATTCTGTTTCTACTCCAGTAATGTTCTATTGAAGGAAATAAATAAGCATTTCATTTCTGCGCTAACGTCTTTCCACAGTAATAACTACTTAGGTTTTGTTTATTTGTTTATGTTTTGCAGTTTCTATAATATATAAATTCGTTTGTCCATCAACGATTGTTATAAGATTTGTCATATCCAACTTCAAGCCAGAATTTTCATAGAAAATAAACGGTTCAGTATTTTGACGAATTGCTGTTCACAAATTATCATTCGTATTTGGAGTGGTTTTTTGGGAATCTTCGTGATTGATTTGAAATATGAGAATCGTTTTATCTTCAGGTTCGAAGATGACCTTATTATCACTACTGTCGTTAGCATCCTCACTGAAAATCCTGTCAGGTTCTGAAACACTTAAATCAACGTAATACTCAAATGATTTTTATAAGTAGTATTTTCTTATCGATATTGGCATTTTGATAAATTGGTTAAAAGTATTAAAAATACATTACTGTAGAGAGACCTTAAAGCCCTTTTCTGCATAATAACTCTTCATTCACTTGCTGTCTCCAACGCCGGCGACTGATGTTCTCCACATCTAACCATTCTTTAGCTTCAGATTCATCATGATCATGAAAACTAGGAACTAATTCATCCAGGTTTGGCCCACCTCTTTTGTAGTTTTAAGCGTTTCTGGTTAATTTTTAATCTCTTCTTCTTCAATTTCTTTGTTTGTGTTGTCAGGCCAAAGCTTCTGTAGAGAGTAGATCCCATGGATGCATTGTTATTATGAGCAACACTTTCTCTTGAAGTTTTATTTCCTTTCGTTTGGTATGAGCACATTTTTGTATCAGTCTGCCCAAATGTCATTGATTCAAGCACTTTTTTGTGCTCTATAGGTCTCAACACCTTGCTTTCTTACTTTTTTCAATGATTTGGCGGCAATCAAGCTAATTTTCGGTTTCGTCACAGGTATTAACGTCCTAAGATAAACCTTCCCCGTAAATAAACAGCTTTCTTATTTAGTCTAGTCTTGACTTGTAATATTTTAACCATCCGGTGTTGGCGGTTTATTAACATAAAGGTCTTATTCACATATCAATGCTCCTGACAATCTTCTAGCGAGGTGTATTTGCAGTCCTTGTTGTTTTCGTTCGTTTCGGATCCATCATTTTATTGTAAGTTGATCGCAAAGTTCATCTTTTTGATGTCGGATATTGTGGTCTTTGAGCTCCACCTTTAATACCATAGTATAAGTGGTCTTCCGGGGGTCTGTTTGTTCTTGCGAGTCCATCTTTGACTATTTCCTGTTCCGTTATCTTTTGCGTATCACTTTCATAATGTCGTGGATATCGCATATCTCTCTAACAGTTTCATTTCTTTTATAGTACCATAAGGAATATCCTGTTAATGACCTTGGCGTCTTCATCTTTGCTGTTCGGAGGATTTTTTGTAGTAGCTGATCGCAGGTTTTATATATTTGGCTCTTGTGATAGATAAATATACACTTGTTTTCCCATATTATGTCCCTTAAGAAACCTGAAATCAAAGCCTATTTCGTTTATGTTTGAGGTATAACTTCCTTTTGGATGTTTTACTGTTACTCCTAATAGGTATTAACGCCAAGATATTTAAAATTTATCACTTTCTTTAACATGTTCTATAAGTTTGTTGTGTACTGCCAATTTGCAACGAACTGGCTCCTTTGTTATTGTTGGAGATTTTGTTCCAACTCTTCCTGTTCTTATTCGTGTCCAATTATTGATGTTCAGCTCCATTGATGCACTATTCTTTTTTCCAGCCTTATTATAAACATAACTGGTGTCGTAGCTTCAAAGTCGAGCGAGATCATTATTGCATATCCTTTTGAATGGTATTGTTATGCTTTTTTTCTATACGGTTGGTATATTTTTCTAAAGTATTTTAACACCTCATTCGATATCCTATCATCAATATCCTGCAAATTATCGACTCTTTAATTTGGTGATTGTTATTGTTTTCCATTCTTTCTCTGGATCAAAGTGATCCGTACTTTGATGTGTGGTTTCGGTAATATGCTGTATGTTTAGAGTTTAGAAAAGTGTTCTTCTCAGTCATAATCAACAATTTCTATTTACAACGATAACCTTCATTTGTAATAATTTTTGAGTTTAAACCATTTCAACAACAAAAATTGTTCCTGTTGAGAATTTGAGGCTTTTTGCTTGATACGAACAAGATTATCATTGTTAAGCACGAATTGGTCGAACATTACGATTTTTCGATTCATTATAAACAATTTTTATTCACAAAGTTTCATTCCATCGGTTTCAGTTTTTGAAATGTAATCAATTTAATATTTAATATAGCTCACTTCAGTGTTTTAGGTTCCATTTTATGCACAGAAGATAATCAAAATTGAAACAAATGTCTTTATGGATTAAGATTCTTCAAATCATAATTAACAATTTTTTTTCATAACGACAATATTAATTGATAATAATTTGTTGAGGTGCAATCCAGTTTAACAACAAAAATCGTCCATTTTGAGAATTTAAGCCTTTTTGCTTTGTACGAACAAGAGTATGATTGTTAAGCACAAATAGGTCGAACATTACGATTTTGCAATTCATTATAAACAATTTTTATTCACAAAGTTTCATTTCATCGGTTTCAGTTTTTGAAATGTACCCAATTTTAATATTTAAAATAGCCCAGTTCAGTGTTTTAGGTATTTCCCTTTTATGCACAGGAGTTGATCTAAACTGAAACAAAAATCTTTATGGATTAAGATTCCTTAAATCATAATTAACAATTTTTGTTCATAACGATAATCCTAATTGGTAATAATTTTTGAATTCTAATTTATTTTAACAACAAAAGTCGTTCATTTTGAGAATTTAGGCCTTTTTGCTTTGTACGAATAAGAGTATCATTGTTAAGCACAAATTGGTCGAACATTACGATATTTCTATTCATTATAAACAATTTTTATTTACAAAGTTTTATTCCATCGGTTTCAGTTTTTGAGATGTACTCAATTTTAATATTTAAAATAGCCTAGTTCAGCGTTTTAGGTATTTCCCTTTTATGCACAGGAGATGATCGAAACTGAAACAAAAATCTTTATGGATTAAGATTCCTCAAATCATAATTAACAATTTTTGTTCATAACAATAATCCTAATTAGTAATAATTTTTGAATTGTAATCCATTGTAACATCAAAAAATGTTCGTTATGAGAATTTAGGCCTTTTTGCTTTGTACGAACAAGAGTATCATTGTTAAGCACAAATTGGTCGAACATTACGATTTTCGATTCATTATAAACAATTTTTATTCATAAACTTTCATTCCATCGGTTTCAGTTTTTGAGATGTACTCAATTTTAATATTTAAAATAGCCTAGTTTGGTGTTGTAGGTATTTCCCTTTTATGCCCAGGAGTTGATCAAAACTGAAACAAAAATCTTTATGGATTAAGATTCTTCAAATCATAATTAACAATTTTTGTTAATAACGATAATCTTAACTAGTAATAATTTTTGAATTGTAATCCATTTTAACAACAAAAATCGTTAATTTTGAGAATTTAGGCCTTTTTGCTTTGTACGAACAAGAGTATCATTGTTAAGCACAAATTAATCGAACATTACGATTTTTCGATTCATTATAAACAATTTTTATTCATAAAGTTTCATTCCATCGGTTTCAGTTTTTGAAATGTACTCAATTTTAATATTTAAAGTAGTCGTTCAGTGTTTTAGGTATTTTCCTTTTATGCCCAGGAGATGATTAAAACTGAAACAAAACCTTTATGCATTAAGATTCCTCAAATCATAATTAACAATTTTTGTCCATAACGATAATCGTAATTGGTAATAATTTTTGAATTGTAATCCATTTTAACATCATAAATCGTTCATTTTGAGAATTTAGGCCTTTATGCTATGTACGAAGAAGAATATCGTTGTTAAGCACAAATTGGTCGAACAATACGATATTTCGATTCATTATAAACAATTTTTATTCACAACGTTTCATTCCATCGGTTTCAGTTATTGAGATGTACTCAATTTTAATAATAAAAACAGCCCATGTCTGTTTTAGGTATATACGTTTTATGCAGAGGAGATCAAAATTTTTTATTTATTTATTTATTTACACACACGGGGGTAGCAACAGGACACAGTCCGACATAAAAGCTACTCCACTGTAATACATTTTATATACAATAAATTGTATGAACACAAAATTAAAAAATTGAATTAAAAATGTTTATGAATTAAGGTTTTTCACATCATTATGAACAGTATATCATTTTAACGTTTATATTCCAAAAATCGTTCATTCTAAAAAATTAGGCCTCTTTGCTTTATAGGAATAAGACTAATTTATGCATAACTTCTTAGAATGAACGATTTTTGGAATAAAAATGTTAACATGATATGAACTGTTAATAATAATGTGAAAAATCTTAATCCATACAGATGTTTAATTCAATTTTGATATTATTCAAATATTGAATTCCAAAATGATAAAGTTTTTTTGTAACACTCAACATGAAGGCATTTCAGTTTTAAAACATGACTGTCACATAAATTTCAATTGAAGCAATTAAAATGCACGCATACTCGAACAAATTCAACGCGTAATTCAAGTCGAACGTTTATAATTTAAAAATAACTGTCCCATCATATTTCGTCCTGATAAAATAATCGGTTTTATTTGCGAACAATGCGATGGAATAAAAACAAATTGCATTTTAATCCAACAAATATCACATTCTATTTTATCACAGTGTTGTTTTTATTATTTTTTTTTTTAATTTAAAGCTTAACTTTTCAAACAATCAACATGATAATTAATTAACTAAGAAAGTAGACGAGGATACAGGAACTGCTAATTCATCTTCCTTACATAGAATGGGACTAATTAAAAAGGGCACTCTACCAGATCACAGAAACTAATGTCATGGTCACGGCGGTCTAACCAACTAAATTACTCCGAAGTGCACCGCAACACACGTCTTCCGAACATTTCCCCCATACAATTATGCATGCATCGCCGAGGTGAATCATCGCCTGTAGGAAGTTAACTGGATTTTTATCCAAACCTTCAATTACGGCATCCAATTAGGGAAAAAACGGGTATAATTGATTACTGGGAGCTATGCGGCGTCGACGACGATTCTGCAAAACTCTCGCCGTCAACGAAGCATATCTAATTTGCATTAAGCGTGCTGCCGATTGATAACAATTTTGAGGAAACCGGATGATTGCGTAACCGCGAAAAAAGTGTCAGCGAAGCGTGCCCAAGGTAAATGATTCGTTCTTTTTTTTAAAGCCCCCACGTTTATTACTGGAGGAGATTGATTCGAATCGACCCGTTTTTACCTGTCAATAAGATCACGATCGCTTTCAGTTTTTTTCTCTTGGCTATCATTTTCGACGACAACAACAGCGATTCACCGTTAGATTATCCAATGGACGGAAAGCTACAAAGACGTATTATTAAATTTAATATTCTATCGTTTCGTTTAATGCTCGGTTATTACATCTTTAGATAAATGTATGGGTTTAAAGCTGAGACAAGTTGAAATTTATTTAAAGATTTTAATAAGCCATAATTCCTTTCTATTAAGAAACTTTAAAGATGCATTAAGAAACACAGGAAGTAGTCTCTCTATAACAGTTTAAATCGTTAACATAGATCTTCTTCAAGACTATTCATCTTTATCAAATCCAATCAATTCACCAGTGCACGCGTTGAGTTGGTACACGTGCAGCTTTGCAAAGCGCAGCCCGTGCAAAGATCGGAGAACAGACTAAAGGCCGGATTCGTGACGTCCTGCGGTATAAAATGGCGTTCTTCGTTAAACGAAATTACGCAATAAAGTCCTCCTCCTACAGTGTTCCTCGACTAAGTGAAGGGATGTCATTCGCAAAAACAGTTACCGAGTTTCGATAAAACCGTAAAACATTTTATAACCACCGAATCAATCTCGAACGACGGAATTTATACCACGCTTATACCAGATGCAATCATCTTTCCACAGCGTCTATCCGTTGCTGTGAGCAAACGGGATTAATGACATTTAAGTTAATCGTGAACATAGGCTGCATTTGAACTGGCCGGCTTCTGCAATGGACCGCGGCTTAAACCCGTGAAACGTGTTGTGATATACAATTCCATTTTGTGCACTCAGACTGGAAGTAAACTGGCGTAATACCGGGTTTCGTTTTATCTTGGTATATATCTATGTCAATCTGGATAACTGGAAATCTTATGCCGCGTTTGAACACTGGTTTTGTTGGGCATATAACATTTAATTTGATGTGAAAGTTATTAAGTCATATCTTCTGATTTAATTTATAGAAAGTTTTTTAAAATATTCTTAGATGAATCAGCCGAAAGTTATTAACGTTGGGGAAGAAATCATAACTTTTTTATAAATAACGATGGAATGATAAGATTTAGACTAAATACACTAAATAGAATATAGATTTTAATAAAAAGTACGAAATTGGGATAAAAATGAAAATATGGAAGTTGTGGTGGGTTAAATTTGAAAATATCTGAAATTAGCAAAAATGACGTTTTTGTCGTCTTTATAAATATTCACAACTCCTTCATAAATTGAGTTGGAATCATGACGTTTCACGGATACGCACAAAATACAATATAAATTTTTATAATAAATCCAAAAATTATTGAGGAGATGAGATAAAGAAGTCGCAGGTGGTCAAATCTAGAAATATCCAAAAATTGTTGAAATTGTATAACGTTTTTATAAACAAAGATGGAATGATAAAATTTGCTTAGTTAAAATATCGAAGTTATGGTGGGTTAAATTTGAAAATATTTGAAATTAGAAAAAAAAACGTTTTTGTGTTTATCAAAATTCACAACTTCTTTATAAATTGAGTTGGAATCGTGAAGTTTTAAAGAAATGCACAAAAAACAATGTAGATTTTTATAATAAATCTAAAATTTATCGAGGAGATGAGATAAAGAAGTCGCAGGTGGTCAAATCTAGAAATATCCAAAAATTGTTGAAATTGAGGATGATATTCGTTTAAGAAATCGTAACTTTTTTATAAATAAAGATGGAATAACAAAATTTGCAGTAAATACACTAAATAGAATGTAGATTTTAATAAAAGGAACGAGATTGGGATAGAAATTAAAATATTCAAGTTATGGTGGGTTAAATTTGAAAATAACTAAAATGAGCAAAAATTACGTTTTTGTATTTATAAATATTCACAACTTCTTCACAAATTGAGATGGAATCATGAAGTATTAAGGAAATGCATAAAAAACAATGTATATTTTTATAATAAATCCAAAATGTATTGAAGAGATGAGATAAAAAAGTCGTAGGTGGTCAAATCTAGAAATATCCAAAAATGGTTAAAATTGAGGATGATATTCGTTTAAGAAATCATAGCTTTTTTATAAATAAAGATGGAATAACAAAATGTGCAGTAAATACACTAAATAGAATGTACTTTTTAATAAAAAAATACGAAATTGGAATAGAACTTAAAATATGGAAGTTATGGTGGGATAAATTTGAAAATATCTGAAATTAGCAAAAATTACGTTTTTGTGTTTATAAATATTCACAATTAATTCACAAGTTGAGTTGGAATAATGAAGTATTAAGGAAATGTACAAAAAACAAATGTAAATTTTTATAATAAATCAAAATTTTATTAAGGAGATGTGACTAAAAACTCGGAAGTAGTCAAATCGAGACATATCCAAAAATTATTAAAATTGACAATGAGATTCATTTAAGAAATCATTAAATTTGAAAATATCTGAAATTAGCAAAAAATACGTATTTGTGTTTATAAATATTCACAACTTCTTCACAAATTGAGATGGAATCATGAAGTATTAAGAAAATGTACAAAATGTAATATAGATTTTTATAATAAATCCAAAATTTATTGAGGGGATGAGATAAAAAAATTTTGCAAGTAGTCAAATCGATAAATATCCAAAATAGTTAAAATTGAGGTTGAGATTCGTTTAAGAAATCATAACTTTTTTATAAATAGGGATGGAATAATGAAATTTTCAGTAAATACACTAAATAGTATGTAAATTTGACTAAAAAGTACGAAATTGGGATAGAAATTAAAATAAAGAAGTTATGGTGGGTTTAATTTAAAATTATCTAAAATTAGCAAAAATTACAACAATTATAATTAATTATAGTGAGTATCAATTAAGATATAACGTTGAAACAAAAAACCATTGAAAGTAAATTTAATTAAGATTAAATGTGCCATAAATAATCTCTTGATTCCCATAAACTTCATTACGATTATTATTTAAACCCAACTCTCCATATTTGATTTTATAGATTTAAAGAATACAATTTTAAAAATATGTATCTTAAGAACGAATTGAGATATCATGATGAAATATAGCATATTTTACTATAATTTGAACCAATATTGAATGTTTTAAAAATTTCCATAAATTTCGTTATTAAGTTGTCTTTAATTTAACTAATACGTTATTGTTAACATTTTAAAAAATTAACTTAAAAAAATTATATCTCAAGAATCAATTGAGATATAACGATGAAACAAGAAGCATTTTAAAGTAAATTTAATTAAGATTAAGTACACCATTAATAATCTCTTAACTCCCATAAACTTCGTCGCGATTATTTTTGGAACCCAACTGTGTAATTGATTGTTATAGATTTAAAGAATGCAGTTTTAAAAGCTTATACTTTAAGAATAAGTTGAGATATCATGATGAAATATAGCACATTTACCTACAATTTAAATCAATATTTTAATGCTCCAAAAGTATTTTTTTGCTTTCTATAAATTTCGTTGTTGTTTTAAATCCAACTCATACGTTATTCTTTTCATTTTAAAATATTAACATAAGAAAATCATATCTCAAGAATCAATTGAGATATAAGTATGAAACAAGAACCATTTCAAATTTTAACAATAAAGTATATTATAATGATAAGAGAATATTTAGGAAATATTAAAAAGCACGATTATTTCAATATACGACTAAAAATTCTCGGTAAAATACCATTTCCTAGAACACAATTCGATTGATATTTCATATCAGAAATACTTCGCACATCTTTTATACGGAATTATTGATCGTTTTTCTTTGCACAAACCAATAATTTTCATAGTTGCTGATTGCAGCAATAAGAAACCGGGCTAAATCATGGGGTATTAACCACAAAACTTCACTTCGGTAGATACAACACTATACGTACTTATATTTCAATAAACTCAGAAATTTAACATCACCATTCGAAATCAATTTCACAACCGCTGAATTGCACTCGTAGGTATTGGTAATTTTGCAACGTAAGCTTCTTCTATAAAGCTCAAAATACACCATTATTTTTTTTTGTTTGTTGAAAAAAATTAGTGGTCATCTTGTTTGCTTCTTAATCGGTAGTTTTAAGCTACGCATAGAAAGGTTGCCGTTCTGTTTTTCGTCGCGGACGATCCAAGAGGGAAATGTTTAAGATTCCTGTGGTTTGTTCATTCCGGATGAGAGGCCGTATTCTCATTTCTTGCTATTGGCATTTCGACGAGGTGGACGACGACGACGACGACAAGTCGACCTCTCAGTCTCCAAGGTCTCCAAATAAATTTACCCATCGCTGAGTTTGCTGATAGAGCTAGTAGACGAAGCCGTAAACGCACGTTCTAAGAGTTTTCTCTCTATATATACTCGACGAAGGTGAGAGGATACGAAGACGCCGAACATGCAAATTTAACGACGCCGTTAAGCGCTTCTTCTCTCTTGGCCCTTGCTTTGCCGATGTGCCTACATAATGGTTCGCCTTAATTACTGTCACTTAGGAACGCTGGTTCTGCCATACGAACCATGGGAGATTGGCTTTCCATCGATATAAAATTGTCTGGTTTATCTCGCGATGTGGAGACTCCGATAAGAGTCACGATTCAAACTTTTTGTTTTCATTCAATAAAAATCTACTTTATAAAAAGAAACGTTCCCATTAGTTTTGCTATTGTATTTCCAATTCTTCACGAACAATAAATAAACCACAAAGTTATACTAACCTATATTTATTGTAAAAGTTTTTTTCTATTTTTCCAATAATAAATTTATTAAAAGTTGATTGTGTGCGGTTTTATTATTAGAGCACTAACGGAATTGTTCAATTTAGTCCTCAGGCGGTGATAGGTTTTTTTGTGTAATAAATTTTCAAGAGGATTAATCAGCAAATTTCGCACTGATCGTTCGTGTCTCTCGTATATCGGGACGTGAGTGTCTATTGATTGGATTCTGCTAACGATATTCAAAACTAACCTGGTTATCTACTCTGACCTATCTGTTTATTAGTAGATGGACCGGAGATTGGAACTTAATTTGGAGCCAAACTGGCGCGTCCGTTTTAACTAAAATTAAATCTACGACCCATAAAGTTTCCTATCATGTCCGTTTACCGTTAAAACTCGATTTGAAATTTGAAATGTTTATGACAGATTTGGTACCAATGCAAAAATAGCCCCCAATTTTTCTAGCCCTCAATCAAATAGTATTTTCCATCTACAGCATTTTGAATGTAAAATCACAACTTCATCTAATTTCCACCTATCTGACTTTTTCTCGATATTTATGCTTCTGAGAGCAAAAGTGTAAAAAAGAAATATCGTTAAGAATAAAGTTTGCTACAACTTTTATACTAAAATTTTTTTCTAAAACCTTCCGAATATAGTGGTCTACCAGCAACAAGATATACAACTAAGATGTCATCTAATTTTCACCTATACGACTTTTTCTCAATATTTATGCATATGGGATAGAGCAATTTTGTTAAGAATAAAGTTTGCTACAACTTTTATACTAAAACTTATTTTCTATGACATTCCGGATCTCGTTATCTAAGAACAAGAAGATGTAAAACCACAATATCATCTAAATTTCACCTATTCGATTGCTTTTTGAATATTTATGAATTTGACAACGAGAGCAAAAGTGTAAAAGGCAATATTGTTGGAAATAACATTTACTACAGGTTTTAATACAAAACTATTTTGTAGAATGTTCCGAATTACGTGCATAGACTAGGGTAAGTTCCAAGGACCAGTCGAATACTTGGCTGATATGTCACAAACAAACTTGTAAAAGTAGATGCCTTGAAAGGTTCTAAGAATGTGACTACTGTTACTTCGAGAAAAAAAGGTTAAACCGTCTCAGTATTGACATGTGTAAACGGAGAGGGTACATTCTTGCCACCTTTTTGCATAATGAAAGGAAAAAATATAAAGCAGAAGTTTTGTGACGGTTTGCCACCTGCAGCTGAAGTAAAAATGTCTCCAAAGTGATAGAATACAACACACAAAAATAATCTCCGGCTATGTAAATAGTGATTTATGTTTTTATTGAACGAAACCCCATTTTACACCAAGAAAACCAGCAAGAAAGGTACTCCTCCTTCTAGTTGGACACACATCGCATACTAGTTGTGTTGAAATGCTGGAGTTCGCAGAAAAAGATTAAATAATGTTGATGAATATTCCTCCCCACACCAGCCATTGGCTTCAGCCATTAGATTGTGCTTTCTTTAAGTCTTTAAAAATGAACTACTATTGTGCTTGCTCCAGCTATATGACCAATAATCCCTCAAGGAAGATTACCCGGCTGCAGTTTGGTACGCTTCTTAGCTTACTTTGGGGTAAGTCAGCAAACGTAGAAAATGAGATTAGTGGCTTTAGAACCCTGGAATCATTCCTTTTGAACATAATGCGATAGCAGACTATGCCTTTTTGTCAGAATCTATAGACTTCAGGCCAGCTACACCTTTCGTTTCTCAAAACGATCCAACTCCTAGTTACTCAAGAAACAATAGTAATGCTGGTACTTCAAGAAGTTATGAGCATGTTCTGTGCCTGGATCCCCTGAACGATACGAGGATAAATCTGAAAATGTAACCCCCTCGAAGTTATTGGACAAAATACATCAAAGTACATTTATTGACTTATCACTTATCACAAGTGCCCTGTGTCAATAAAGTTCAGACTCTGAAAAAGAAGGGTCAAACTATACCAACTGTTTTAAGATCTCCGGAACACATAATTGCCATTAAAAAGAAAAAAGATGAAAAAGAGTTAAAGATTAGGATAAAAAATGGAAAGAAGAAAGACAGAAAAGAAAAAATAGAGTTAGAACAAGAAATTAAAAGGAAGAGGATGCAAAAAAAAGAAAGTATTTATGTCATCTTCAGAATCTGAAGATATGCATATTAACACAATTTGCAACGATAATCTTTATGAAAGTGGCTGCGATGAAGATCATTGTGTATGGCGAAGAGAACTACAGTGAAACAAAACGAGATGACGATTGGATTAAATGTGTGACACATGAAGTGAATTTTCGCCGATTACGTTTTAAAAACTCGTATAAAATCCAGTTCTTGGAATGTGAGCATGAAAGTTTTCCAAAGTGTTAATAAAAGTGCCCTCTTTCCAATGAACCAAAAAAAGTTTTGAAAAATAACTTTTAGTTTTTGAGAAAACAATATTTGAAATGTTGATAAAATTTTCGATGTTGCAATTTTCATTGATAACTTTCAAAATTCGCTATTAAATTCATTTCTTGAAGGATCTTTGCGGAAATATTACCAATTATTAATTAAAGTATCGTCTTTTTAATGCAAAAAGCCGTTTTGAAAAATCACTTTTAGTTCTTGAGAAATACATTTTTGAAATAATCGACAATTTTTCGAATTTTGCTATTTTCGCCATTAAGTTTTAAAAATTCGTACAAAATCCAATTCTTGGAATATGAGTATGAAAATTTCCGAAAGTGTTAATAAAAGTGTTCTCTTTCCAATAAACCAACCCGTTTTGAAAAATAACTTTTAGTTTTTGAGAAAACAATATTTGAAGTTATGATAAAATTTTCGATGTTGCAATTTTCATCGATAATTTTCAAAATTCGCTATAAAATTAATTTCTTGAAGGATCCTTGTGGAAATATCACCAATTATTAATTAAAGTATCCTCTTTTTAATGCAAAAAGCCGTTTTGAAAAATCACTTTTAGTTCTTGAGAAATAAATTTTTGAAATGATCGACAATTTTTTCGAATTTTGCAATTTTCGCCGATTAAGTTTTAAAAATTCGTATAAAATCCAGTTCTTGGAATATGAGTATGAAAAATTTTCAAAGTGTTAATAAAAGTGTCCTCTTTCCAATGAACCAACCCGTTTTGAAAAATAACATTTAATTTTTGAGCAAACAATATTTAAAATTTTGATAAAATTTTCGATGTTACAATTTTCATCGATAATTTTCAAAATTCGCTATAAAATTAATTTCTTGAAGGATCCTTGTGGAAATTTCACCAATAATTAATTAAAGTAACCTCCTTTTAATGCAAAAAGCCGTTTTGAAAAATCACTTTTAGTTTTTGAGAAAACAATATTTGAAGTTTTGATAAAATTTTCGATTTTGCAATTTTCATCGACAACTTTGAAACTTCGCTATAAAATTCATTTCTTGAAGGATCAGGAACAGCTGTAGACGTGCTTACAACTATTTAAGGTAATATATTATACATATTATAAAAATATATACTGAATCCTAGAAATTGCAAAGTTTTGGAAAAATGACTTTAAAAGAACATGGTCCAACTATTCCGGACTTACCTTAACTATATTATTTTTCTGTGGCATTTTGGGCATAATTGAGTGTTCCTAAAAAGTTCATTTTTGTTTTATTTTCGTGTACTTTGGTAATATTTTGGCGTTTTAGTGGAATTCGAAATAAATCAGGCATTCCCACTTTCTTATTGGCCAAGGATTAATCGAATGAAATATTGTTCTTCAAAATCGCTTCTCTTGCCATAATCAAAATCGTATCTAATTGGCTAACTTCGTGTAGATAGATTTGATGATTTATCGAGAATCAAGTTTTTAATGTTTCAACTAATCTTTCAACTAAGACGATTCGATTGATGCTACAATAAATCGTTCTAACTTACTCCGGTTAATCGCCTCACCATTAATCCTGCAAATCAATTTAACAGCCCAGAGGTACTTAAGGTTTCCTGCTATTACCGAGTTCGCCCGGGGAAACTTCTTTTGTGGGTACGCCGGGTGATCATTAACGTATCAATTGCAGGAGCAGGTCCCGCGCGCGTTCTGCAAATTTATAGATCTCTAAGAAAGGACGAACAGGCCCATAGTGACAGGTTATTGACTCCTCAATACGAGTCACCGCCGCAGGAAGGACATTATCCTTCGAATGCGGAAAATTAAATGGATAAGCAGCCGATTTACAATCCCGCTGCAGCTTCCGAGAAGGTACCATTCGTAGAGGAGATGATTCTTCTTATAAAGGCACCATACTCTATCTGCACCATGAACGGATTCGTTATTGTCCTGGTAGCTAAGTCTTTTCAAAGATGTGGGTATATGCAAGAAGAGTGAAATCACCACGCGCAGGTAACTGATCCTTAATGGTCCACTAAAGTTGTTTGTCAGGCCTCCAACCTCCGTTCGAGATTGTCTCTGTATTTGGTTACACGCGTGGGCTGTTATTAGTGACACCAAGAGTATTTATATCACAGAAAGCTGTTTGCATTGACGTCACCTCACTATGATTCAGGCCGACTTTTTTGGAAGAGTTTCTTTCACTAAAATTGATTTAATTAATTTTTAACCTTGTAGTAGTTGATTAAAATTTTTCACAAATCTAACAATTACTTTATATCCTTTTCGCTCACCTCCCCTATCATTACGTTGATTTATACTCGGTATAAACGCCATTAGGACGTTCACAACCCGTCATTATCGTCTTACCTTCACAAAGAATCGTTCTATTCTCGAGTTATCATTACTTCGTGATTGCTCATATCCTCATGACAATGTCTTGCGCAAAAAAGAAATAAATCATGAGAGTCGATTTACAGAAAATTCATTTCTTATTCAAGCCATAGATTTTTGGAGAATATTTATGCACGTCAAGTGGTGTTCTGGGGATTTGAGTAAGACGTCTCCTCGAGTTTAATTGGCCACTTCCCGCAGTGTTGCCAATTACGTGGACGCCCTGTTGTGATTTTCATTTTCAAGGCCGTCGAGAACGAATTCTAATACCCTGTTTTGACGTTTCATCGCAACAAATTGCTCAACCGTATAATGATCTTCAGAAGCTAATGTAAATAATGGAAGTAATTGAAAAGTTTCTTTTTTAATTGTTTTAAAATATTTTAGATTGTTATAAATTAAGAAAATAATCTTGATAACTTCCATTTAACCTTTCTAGATTGCTAGATTACGGTATATTTTTATTGAACTAATACTGGACAGTAGAACTAACACTAATCCTAGAACTAGAAACAATCAAGTTTAGCCGTTTTAAGAAACGCAAGACTAAACCCGAATGTTTCTAGTTGTAGGTCTAGTATTAGTTTTAGTGCAAGTATTAGCTCTAATTTTAATTGTTATTCAGCGTTATATTGTTGTATATTTACATTAAAATAAAACTAGAACTAACACTAGACCTAGCACTAGAAACATTAGGGTTTAGCCGTCTTAAAAGACGCATGGCTAAACCCAAATGTTTCTAGTTATAGGTCTAATGTTAGTTCTAGTGACTGTGCAAGTGTAAAACTAGAACTAATACTATACCTAGCACTAGAATCATTTGGGTTTAGCCGCACGTCTCTAAAGATGGCTAAACCTAAACGTTTCTAGTTCTAGGTCTAGTGTTCTATTTTTACACTGGCACTATTACTATGTAGAACTAGTACTATTACTATTACTATTGATACATTAGACACATTTTTAACACTAGACCTAGAACTACAAACATTAGGGTTTAGCCGTCTTAAGAAATGCATGGCTAAACCCAAATGTTTCTAGTTATAGGTCTAATGTTAGTTCTAGTGACAGTGCAAGTGTAAAACTAGAACTAACACTATACCTAGAACTAGAATCATTTGGGTTTAGCCGTCTTTAGAGACGTGCGGCTAAACCCAAATGATTCTAGTCCTAGGTATAGTGTTAATTCTAAGTTTACACTTGCACTGTGACTAGAACTAACACTAGACCTATAACTAGAAACATTTGGGTTTAGCCATTCGTCTCTTAAGATGGCTAAACCCTAATGTTTCTAGTTGTAGGTCTAGTGTTAGTTCTAGTGACAGTGCAAGTGTAAAACTAGAACTGACACTATACCTAGAACTAGAATCATTTGGGTTTAACCGTCTTTAAAGACGTGCGGCTAAACCCAAATAATTCTAGTTCTAGGTATAGTTTTAGTTCTACATAGTAATAGTGCTACTGTAAAACTAGAACTAACATTAGATCTAGAACTAGCAACATTTGGGTTTAGCCATACGTCTTCAATCCATTCTAGTCTAATGTCAGTGGTGGTGATAGTGCTAGCATAAAACTAGAACTAACATGGTCTATCTAAACCACTATTTTTAATCTTATCTTTGTCCTTACGTATTGGTTCCTTTCCTAGTGAGTGGAAGAGGGGATTTGTGCTGCCGGTTTTTAAGTGAGGTGACAGGGGTGACGTTTCTAAATACCGCCCGATTACTATCTTGTCACTGCTTTCGAAAGTTTTTGAAAAAATCATATATTCTTATTTGCTTTATCTCTTGAAACCTAACCTGATTACGGAACATGCAAAATTCCTGTTGTATGCGGATGATTGCAAAATTTTTTCTAATATTACAAACAAACGTGATTCTGAAAATCTTCAGGAGGATCTAGACCGGATCCAGCTTTACTGCGCTGATAACGGCCTGTTCCTGAACTATGATAAGTGTTCTAAAATTACTTTCACACGTAAACGTTATCCACTAAACAATTCGTATACATTGGGGGCCGGAGCTTCATCGAATGACCACATTAATGATCTTGGCGTTTTGTTGGACAGCAGGCTGATGTTCAATTTACATGTGGACTTTACTATTGCCAAGGCTCTAACGCGGTTGGGTTTTGTGATTAGGACCTGCCGTATGTTCACAAATATTCAATGCATAAAATCTCTTTATATGGCGTTAGTGGTTGGTGTTCTTAGCTACGCCTCTACTGTCTGGAACCCTCATTATGCTATTCACATTAACCGCATTGAATCTGTTCAGCGTAAGTTCTTGAGGTATTTAGCACACAAAACATTTTAACCATACGGTGATTATCTTTTGCGTTGCAATGCTCTAGGGTTTCAGACATTGAAGCAAAGGAGGCTGTGCTAAATACGACTTATTATTCTTGTTTAAACTAGTCAACAATCTTTTCAATTCCTCGGAATTGGTGAGAGAATTATGTTTTTATGTACTCTTATATCAAACACGTGGTGAATATTTGTTTAGAATTAGTAGATCCTTATCTTCGGCGCATCTTTACTCTCCTCTTGTTAGATTGATGAATACGCATGACTCTTACTGTAGGAATATCGACATCTTTAATGTTTCTTTGACTATTTTCAGACGGTTCATGCGGAGCGTGGGTGTGGAGAGATCGTTACTACTCCGTTAATGATTATATAAGTAACGATAATTTTTTATGATTTTTGATTTGTTTTTTATTGTTGCAGTGTTACTTTTGATTTTGTTTTCTTTTTGATTTAGAATATTATTTTTTTGGTTGTACTCTTAAGAGTTTTGTTATTAATATTTAGTAGTAGTATATAAACAGGGGTCAACCCTGTTTGCATCCCGAATATAAAATAAATAAATAAATAAAGACCTACTTTTAATTGTTAATCAGCGCTAGATTATTATATATTTTTATTAAACTAAAAGTAGAACTAACACTACACCTAGAACTAGAAACAATTGAGTTTAGCCATGCATCTCTAAAGTCGGTTAAACCCGAATGTTTCTAGTTCTAGGTTTAGTATTAGTTTTAGTTGTTCCGCAAATATCTGAATATATGATACAAATAAGTTAAGTTATATGGATTTAATAAAAAAAAAGTTTAATAATTTTTAACTAACGCCATCTTTTGCCTGAAAATCGTTTTTATTAGTAATCGCGTATACTGGAAGATTAAATAATTCACCTCGATATGATACATTTGTTACACTGGAAACGTGAGAAGATCATTGACCAATAAATCTCCTTTCCTGTCTCTTGAAAGTACGCGTAATCCGTGACGTAGATTATTGCAAACCACAATATCAGGAAATCTTGCACCTATAACATTATCCCAATGTAAATTAGTATAATTGACACACAACTTATCTGATCTGCCGGGATAATTTTCTCCTCGCCGACTTTATCTGATGGATTAGCTTCCTTTAGTTGACTTATTTCCCATAAGCTCAAAGTTTCTCTTTCATCTCCGCGTTCATCTAATTAAGTATCATCTTGGTGTGGCGCGGAAATGTGTTGGTATATAACACCAATTTCGTTTCATAATTTGATTTCATGATTTCCTATTTTAGATTTCCTCCCATAATTATTTGACTAAGTTGTCGTCGCCACGTATAGGTACTATTAGTCGAAATATACTTTTAATTTCGATCGGTCGTAGTGGAGTTAATTGAAAGGATTCCCTCGGCAAATATGAGTTATGCTAACTATGGAGCATCGTGATTATGGATAATTATACGTCCGGCACGTGAGTTATGCTCGACGCGCGCACGCAGATAAATAGTCTATTAGACCTAATTACAGGGTTGAATCTTACAAAAACAACGATGTTTCGTGTGAGTCAAGTTTCTCGGACACGCATAAGCTATATAAAGGGAAGCTTGACGCTATATATAGATTACGGATTGTGGCGAGCTTAGTTCCATGAGCTTGAGCAATTTATGCCCACATCGAGAGTCTTTTCATTAAGGGCGAATTAAGAGCCGGATGCCGGACTTCTTACGGAAAACCCCAGATTGCTTCGAGAATAAGGCGAGATAATTAAGTAATGGAATGGTTTTGAATCAAGCGAAGAATGTTTTTTGTTTGGTTAGAAAAAGATTGTAAAAAATTCTTAGTACGATTTTATATGACATTGAATTTGAAAAATTTTGTTTCAACATTTCATTAAATAACTATTTATTTCTAATTTATTGCGAAATATTTGAAAGTAAGAGCGAATGGGTTTACACTGCGAAGCTAAGTTCAGTTCTTCTTTAGATCATCAACATTTTAACATTTACAAAGTTTTCAGATTGGTGGAATAGAATTACGAGTTACCATACTAGCTAAGATGTTGTTGTACTTTCCAGAATGTCTTAAAGAACGCATTGTTACAAGACTTGTGCCACTGTAAAGTAAAGAATATATCCAGTGTGAATCCAATGCGGGGAAGGCATTGCAAAACCTCTGAGCCATCGATAACTCCTTAGGTCCTAGCTAGGATCCTCATCTCTCTCTGATACATGCATAGTTACGGCACTAAGAAAAACCAGATAGTGTTTATCACGTCAATCGCATGTGTTGTTTATACAGATTTGACATTTTTTCATGATTCCTCCGAAATTAATCGAGGTTAGACAATTCGTTGCCTTTGCAGTATGCAAATCCAACTCAAAGAAACTTATCCACAAAGTAACCTCGCTCCAAATTACCAACCCGAAAATAAGTTAATTCAACTTCAAAAAAACTCAACCATAAAGCAAGTCAATGTTATCTCAAAGATACTCAATCACAGAGAAGCCAACACCAAAGCAAACAAAACCAACCTTAAAGAATCAAATGAGTCACAAGGTAATACAACTCTAAAACAAGTGAACTCCAAAGTAAGCCAACCCAACTGTAGAACAACTCAACAGAAAAAGTAACCTAACTCCACAGTAAACCATCTCCTCAAGGAATCTACAATATACCCAAAAAATCATGACCTCGAAAGAAGTCAACTTTTACAGCAAGCTAATTCAATATCAAACCAACGCGAAAATATACGATAGCTCAATCCCAACGCAACCCAATCCTAAAACAAGCTAACCACAAAATAACTCAATCTAAAGCTAATGAACATAAACACAAGCTTAGACAACCCCAAAGTAAGTTAACCCAACCTCAAAGCAAACCCAGTTCCAAAGCAAACTAACCCCAAAATATGCCAACCCAACTCCAAAGCAACTTATCAATAAACACAATCCTAAAACAATACGAGCATACAGTGATATAACTCTTATGTAAGCTAACCCATTCTTAAAGTATCTCAACTACAAGATAACCCAACCCCAAAAGAACTCAACCACAAAGCAACTCAACTCTAAAGTACTTAGGCCATCCTCAAAACAAATATATTCATGTTCAAACCAATTCGACCCCAAAGCCAACCCAACCTTAAATCAACTCATTCACAAAGAATTCCAACTATATATAAAGTAACACAGCTCCAAAGTAAATTAACGCCATCACAAACATAATTATTGTTAAAGCAATTAATCTCAAGGTAGCTCATTTCTAAAGCAAGCCAATCTAACTTCAAAGTAACTCAACCACAAAGTGATCCAACTACAAAACAATACAACTTTAATCCAAACTAAATATCCAATACATGTTTTACATACAGTACCCATATTTTAAATATACGACTTATCGGTTTCATTTTGTGTTTTGAAGAACTTTTGGAAGCGCTTTGTTTGTGACCAGTTGTGCGTGAGGCAGTAGCTGGGAGTTTTGGAAGCAATAAGTAAAGGTTTCACTTACAATCGGTATTAATATGTTGTTAACAAGCTGACACAGCCATTTTACCTAGGCATTATTCAGCAGCCGAGGCTTCCAACAAGCCAAGGTAGTGGAAAGTGCATAAGTATAAAACGAGGAATTAAAACTCTTTCTAATTCTGTTATGGTATTTGGTTGGTGAGGTAGCTATGTTGCTAAAGCAGTGGCTCAGGAATTTAAAAGCAATAAGTTATGGTTTTCACTCAGTATTAATGTATTATTAATAAGGCGAGACAGCCATGCTGCCGAAGCAGCGGAAGACACTTGATTGTAAAAATAGTAATCAACGTTTTTGAAAAATTTGTGCAATGCTAGTAATTTATTTGAGTGATTCCTATGATACTAACGTTTATTTCTTTTTTGTTTCAGGTAGATACAACTTCTTGAAAAGGTTCGAGAATATGGAGCTTCTCTTTTATGATACCAATCAAATGTTTGTAGACTGTGTGTCGTAAGTAAGATTTGCTTGGATGTTAATGAATGAGATGTGACATTAACATTCTGTGGCTGTACTGGGAGGAGGGTTGCGGTTACGGGTAATTATATGCATAGTGAGATTTCATAAAATTTCTTACGGTATTTAAATATATCTTGGGTTTGGTGTAAAATCACCTGATTTATTTAGCAATAGTTGTTCTGCAAGTTCTGAATTTTGGTATGATTATGGACAATGGATTTCTATAAAAAAAACTTTTAGAAAGTCAGCCTAATTACTTTTAATCTTTTTCAAAATCTTGAGATTCAGGAATAACATCTCAGCCTTTTTGTAAACAGATATGGGTAAAACTACAACTTTTTCAATTCTCACTGTGTATAGTCGATTCTTTGCGTAGTACGCACAGCCAATAATAATGAGGACGTAGCCAACCAATTTGTTGAACAAACCCATCCGTTTAATTTTCAAGATGTCAACTTGAACACTTGATTACAGTTTTCTTACGTTTTATGGCAGTGGTACACAAACGTAACATTAAACTTATAGGAATAAAAAGCTAAAAAAGAGCTGAGTCACTCTTTGAGAGCAAAGGGAACCATAACACTAATTGAAACCGTTCTATACAAAGTGACACACTTACCAAACATCGACGACCCAAATTTTGTATGCCCAAATACAGGAAGCTGGTGATCTTGAACAACAGCAAGGTACTGATAGACCACTGAAACGGCGAGCACCGCAAATCATATCTTTACCATTGATGAAAACACATCAAGGTAAAATCTTGAAAAAAATTATTAAAAACGGCTCACAGTGGTCAATTTCATGAATTTAGGAGGACAAAATTCATACCTCAAAAACGAAAAAGCTACGGCAATGAAATTTCGTATGTAGCTGTTAGTAACAAAATCTAGGATTTGTATCAAGTTTGGATCATATTTGTCAACCGGAAGTGGTACTTTATTTGAAACCATCTTGAACTTGTTCTATATAAACTTGTTGTTTAAAGAGAGTTAAACAAATTCAATATTGCATAAGCGATTAAAATTATGAGAAACGTTCATACCGTAAATTTCACTCGAACCGCGTAACCGGAAGTTGTCCTTTATCTGAGCACCATCCATCATTTTTTATACAGTATGTCCGTAAAGTAGCGGATATAGGCGATAGAATCATTGTTAACATTTTTAATACACATTGCATACAACCGTACAATATAATCAACAATACAACAATCTGAACACATCAAAAATGACCAATTTTTGTATTTTGTCCTCCTAAATTTGAGAAATTGACCACTGTGCGGCTGTCTACAAAATTAAACGGTGGAAATGGGAAGAATTGAGGAATGACGTCGAACGGGGCCTTTGAAACTTGGGATGTAACACCATTGGAGTTCTACATTAGAATGTTTTATATTATGAACTCTCTATTTCCGAAGCCCGTTCAGAAACTAAGTAGATACCGTCATTCAAGAAGAACAGAAAGCGACTGTTTGAGAAACTGTTTCAATTTTCAATATTTGCATTATTTGCAATACACTCCCTCTTTGAATACACAATATAACATTGCAAAATATCATTGCAATATTTGCAACAATTTCGACAATTTTAATGGTGGAGTATCGTAAAATGGGGTTACCTGGACACGTTTTTTGCGCATTTTTCAAGATTAAACGTGAAGAAATAAAGTTAGCGCAACAGAAACTTGTTCATCATACCAACTTAACCGTCAAGATAATATAGCTATCATAAAACATTGGAAATACCTTATACAAACAAAAAAAAATATATAAAAAAGTGATGTCCGAATAGCCCCGTTGTTGGGGCTTCTTGGACACTAAACTTCGTTTTAGGGACGTTTTAGGCAATTTAATTTTTAAATCTTAATACCAACCTTAATTTTTTATTATACTTTTGTTTTTGTGATAAATATTGGGATATTTTATAAAAATTAAGAATATGTCAAAATTGACGTTGACATTCTTAACCGGAAGTTGACCATAACTTCATTAATATTGAAGATAAATATGTCGTGTTTGTACTCATTTTAAAGGATTTTTAATGAAGATTACAAAGATGACAAAATTGAGGTTGACATTTTAAACTTGAAGTTAGTTATCATATCATATAATAGAAGTTTTATAACTGAAGTTAATCTAATGTTAGTCACTTTTCCGCACTTTCTTTTTATGTTTAACGTGTTTTTTGGGTCATTTTACATTGATTAAAAAAATCGTCGATTTTTAAGCTACATGATGATTCTTGAATTTTTCTCAAGTTTCTTAATATTTCTTTTGTTAAAAAAGAGCGTTCTTAAATTTTAACCTGTAAACTTGTAACACTTCGTCCTTAATTTCATTTTACAACTTTTTAAACTTTAATTTTGTAAGTTAGTAACTAATAATCTGATTTCGANCATCACTATGCCATCCGTATGCGTAATCTGGATTATTTGGTTTGACAATGAACAGATGACATTGTGTTATTATTTTTAATATTATTTTTGAATTTATTTAATATTTGTTAATAATCATTAAAAATAATGATTATCATCAATAAAGAAAAAATAAAAAAAAATAAAGCGAACAACAGCAAGGACTGAACCTGCGACCTTGGGCATCCAAAGCCCCACTCACGCTGCTCGGCTAATCGGCATTATAAACGAAAATACAATTTACCGCATTTCTATTGTTGCGAAATATTTTGAAAATTTTGAAATCAATTTTCTCGGATATTTTCCAGCATGGGATCGAACTGCTTCAGGAAAATGATGTCCGAGTACTGATCTTCAATCCCTATAAATATGAACAAAATCGGTGATGACGAACCCGTAAGGTCCCCTTGTTAGATACAATTTTTATTGCACTAAAACTAGAACTAACACTAGACCTACATCTAGAAATATTCGGGTTTAGTCCTGAAAAAAATGTTCAGTTGTCTATATCAACTTTAATTTGATTATTATATTCGTAATCTTCATAAAATAACCTTTAAAGTGAATCCAAACTTGACGCATTTATCTCAAAAAATCAAAAAGTTCGATCTTTCAACTTTTAATTTTGACATTTGTCAACTTCATAAAAATCCTTTAAAATGAGTCCAAACGCGGTATATTTACCTTTAATATTAATGGAAATACAATCACTTCAGGTTTGAAACGACAACGTCAATTTTGACATATTTGTCATCTTCATGAAAAAACCTTTAAAATGAGTCCAAAGATGACGCACTTATCACAAAAAACAAAAAAGTTTGAATAAAAAACATTAAACCCTAAGTTAACAACAATGAGAATAGCAATTTAATTTTTAAATATTAATACCAACCTTAATTTTTTATTTTTTTTTTATTATATTTTTGTTTATGTGACAGATGTTGAGATATTTTATAAAAATTAAGAATATGTCAAAATGACATTGACATTTCAAACCGGAAGTTGTTTATATCTCGGGTAGTATTGGAATTAATGGTATTGGAATGAATAACGTATCATGTTTGGACTCATTTTAAAGGATTCTTCACGACGATTACAAATATGTCAAAATTGACGTTGACATTCTTAACCGGAAGTTGACCATAACTTCATTAATATTGAAGATAAATATGTCGTTTGTACTCATTTTAAAGGATTTTTAATGAAGATTACAAATATGTCAAAATTGAGGTTGGCATTTTAAACATGAAGTTAGTTATCATATAATAGAAGTTTTATAACTGAAGTTAATCTAGTGTTAGTCGCTTTTCCGCACTTTCTTTTTATGTTTAACGTGTTTTTTTGGTCATTTTACATTGATTAAAAAAATCGTCGATTTTTAAGCCACATGTTGATTCTTGATCTCTCTTCATGATGAACAAAAAGAAATATTAAGAAACTTGTTTGTAAAATGGATAAGATGAGGGATGTTAATCTATTTGTAGATTCTCTGAAGATGGCCAAGTGCCGAAACTGGTTAGACTTAAATTCTATATAAAATAAAAACCAGTTTAAAAGTACAAAATCAAGATTCTCACTCTAGACTATTTTCTTCATAAATTTTTACACGAATCGTCATCATTTTGTCTCTAGTTTCAGTGATTAAATTTATGTGGCGACTTACAGAAACACCCTGTATGCTCTCTATGCTTGTAATAGCTGTCATCAGTGTTCTGTGATAAAAATGGACAGGCACCAAACAATTTTCAATAGTTTGAGCCTCTCTATTCTGAGAAGGCTTATATTTTATAGAGAGATGAAAACGAAAATCCCTTTTTTCTCAACATTATTCATTTGTCCCTTAGTCAAGTGATGCATTCAAACCACCAATGACCTTACTTTTTTTTACACTCTTTCTTGTTTGTTTGTATCAACTGTCCTGGTGGTTTTTGTGTCGATGATACCTTTATAAGTTTTTGAGTCACCAATTCCAATGATCCCAAGCTTCTACAATAAAGTCAATAGTAAGCATTGCTACACATAATAAAGATGTGAATCAATATCTTTTCCACATTTTGTCGCCGATACTACTTTTATCATCATCAATACCATTATTTCTCATGGTTGCTCTCTCTTGATATCTTTTTTGCCTAATATATCTAAAATTGCAGAAGAAGCAGTTTTTGTACCAATTCAATTTTGCCACAGCTGTACTCGTACTTATTTCCTCCTGTTCCGAATTTGTCTCTACTTGATATTTTGGTTGCTTCCTCTTCTTTCGCACATCTTTTTTAAGTTCCCAGATTGATATTTCTCTTTGCATTATGAGTATTATATTTACTAATACTTTTTCAACTTAAGATTGAATGAAAAATGTTTGATTTCCTGGAATAAAATTACAATCAAACTTGTCGACTTCAATTAATTAATTTTTATAAATTTAAATGAATTCCAATTAATCTTAATCATGTTTTCGGAGACGATTTATTTTCCCCAACAATCGCGTTCAGACGTTATGCACCGCTACATCGACTAATTGATGCATAATACCACTGGTTCCAGACGGTTTAATGGCATAAACTTAACGGGACACACTCACGTAGTATTTCGCAATCAGTTAATTACAACCTTTATAATAATAATCATAATAACGCATAATAATGATAAGTGTGATACGCCGCCGGTTTGTACGGTAATTAAGGTGTCAAAGCGAGTTAGCAAGTTTCGAGTGTAAAACGTGAGGGGGAAAGGCAAGTTTAAAGAATGTTTCCCCATGGTCTAATTTGAATATTCGCGAACTTTCGGAAGGGAACAATTTTCATGAATATTTATCAAGAAAACTTAAGTATGTGTTATGATATTGTTATCGTAAGTGCTAATATTTATTTTTAAAGGCGATTTATTGATTTAAAAGATTACTAAAATGAAAGTGAAATGAAATACCATGAATATTGCATCAGAACTCCTTAGATGTAATTGCCAAGGACATCCAGGTTATTTCATTAAAGATCTTTAATTTTTAACATTAAAAGCTATAATAGGAAACATCATTCAATCACTTAAGCATATAAGTTTTATAATATTTTTTGTGTTAAATCCGACCGTAAACTTCGAACAATGAGGTATTACTCGACGAAAGTGCTTGGTTCTAACTTCGGACAATGCCTAACCGTACACGGTCATACGTTTAGGGTCGCGAATACATAAAGGGGCCTCAATTGGAATTTTTTGCAACCCGCAGTATCGTGGAACGCTGCTTTTTTTTCATTTACGTCCTCACAATGCGTTTTTTATTCGTGATTGTCGTCTTCTAGTAACGGACAAAAATTCCTGTAGAGTTACGATCGTCAAGACTTCGCTTATTGTCCTTCAGGCTAAGAACATTGCTGAATCCTTCTCTTCTTCTCATTCTATCCGGCGATTCGTCCATTAAAACCATTAAGACAAATATTTATAGCAAGCAATTTGCGGCGTCAGTTTACAAGGGCAACCCCTGTATGGTTCTCATGAGAAAAACGGTTATTATATATCTTTAATGTTCGACTCAAGTGATTTATATCGTTTTATTGTTAATCTGTTTTAATTTACTAATGCATAAAAATTAAAAAAATAAAAAGATATTTATAGTGTGAGAAAATGCTTCTCTTCGGTCAGCGTTTTTAATAGCTTTATTGACGGATCCAGAAATAATGCCCGTATTTATAATATCATTAATTTGAATGAGACATTATTACCTTGGCAACCCATTACGTAATTTCCGCCCGTTATCCCGGCTAACCGTTACCTTATTACCGCCCGATTTCTACAATTTACATAAATTCGCACATTATTCTTGTTCTGTCCAATTTTCAAACGTCACTCTCAATATCTACTTTATACCAACTATCTTATAATCATCATACATAAACATTTTAAGTTTTTACTTCAATAACTTAGTGTTGTACGCCGTATTAATACACACTATAAAACAGACTTTAATTAATTTTAAGTTATTAATTGTACATTTTTTTGTTAAACGTTATTAACGCGTCATTACGACCATCAAAACACTAATTAAAGGTAAACTTTAATTTCGTTTTGTTAATTGAAAAAGCTAATTGAATGTCTTGCTAAATAAGAAAGAAATCTTCCCATTCGCCGTATGGCATCGTAAATTTCCAACAAATTTGTTTTAGTCTCGTTTTAGAATAAGTCGGTAGAGAATAAAACGAATTGGGGTAATGTGTCACACGATTTCTTCTTTGATTTTATAAAAATTGATTATTTTTTTAGAAATTATAAATTATCCAACGAATAACTAAGTTTTCTTTGAGAAGATGTAGAACGAATATAAGTTACACAAAGATAATGACATCCGCTTAACGTGGTCTATGAAGCGTACAAATTCAAATGGTATTTTCATGTTTGCTTCTTTATGAAGCATTTCTGTGTCAAAGATCATTTTCTGCTCTACTTTGATGTGACATACTCTACTCATAAGGAGGTCAAAGTGATTTTATTGATTTTTCGCATTCACAAAATCTTTACAGAAATGTGTCTGCTTAGGTTATATTAATTAGTATATGGGTTTTTTTATATCAAATTGAAAAGAAGATTTCAACCTTTAAATTGATATATAAATTATTTCTTTGTTCCAATAAATAAGGTTTGTGTGAATTTTTAAAGTTTAAATTTGATTTTTAGTAATTTTTAATGAATTCGAAATCAGTACATTTAAAACATTGTAACTAATTTATTTTAATAACTTAAGCAATAATTCTTATATCAAATTAAATAGCAAATTTTAAAGTATCATTTGCACTATAACACATTTTTAAATTCCCATAATTACGGTTTAGGCGATTCATTAATGTAGAATTAATACATCTTGGTTATTTCAGAGTAATCTTTAAAGAAATGTGTCTAATTAATTTATGATAATTGAGTTTTATATCAAATTAAAAACATTTCAAACTTTAATTTGATATATAAATCTTTTTTTTAGTTCCAATGAATAAGGTTTGTGTTATTTTTTATATTTTTAATTTGATTTTTATTTACTTTTAATGAATAGGAAATCAACATATTAAAAAAAATTTAACTAATTTATTTCAATGATTTGGGAGGCAATATTTATATCAAATTAAAAAGGATACTTTAATGTTTAATTTGTACCATATCACATTTTTAAATTCCCATAAATACGTGGATCTTCCGTGCTACTACTATGCGTGCAAAAAGTCCAGGCCCCTCACTTTAGAGATCGATATCTTCGCAACCGTTCGATAAAAAAAATTGCGACAAAGTTTGTTGTAATCACTGAACATCTCTACGTAACATATGTTAATTTGAAAATTTTCGAATCCACGGTTTTCTTTTTATCGCGAGTTAAATGAAAAAAGTACCCGATTTTTGAGTGTGCCAGCAACTTTGTCAACTTTGGGAGTTTTTATCTCCAAAATTATTTGACGAAAAGATGTCAAATTTGAACTGGTGGTAAACCGATGTGTTCTTAATGTGGGGCATATTTTATTTTTTCGATATTCCATACAGTTTCGTGAGAAATCGCGGTTTAGTAAGACGCCGTTATGTCGAAAACGGCTGGGTGGATTTCCTCGGGGATTTGACCAAAATATATCAAATAATGTCGGTTGTCGGATTCCGTTATCACTTTTTCAAAATAAGAGCTCCCTAATTTTTTAAGAGCGATTGAATGGAATTACAAATTAAAGAGAAACAGAAATAAACTCTGTGGGGTGACGGGGGTTCCGTCCAATCGAAACAGTTGGTACATCTCAGACAGGACGTCGCGCCTTATTTCTTTATGTAGGTAGGATAAAGGTGCGACGTACTGTCTAGAACACACCATCTGTTGCGATTGGACGGAACCCTCCTCTCCCCGCAGAGCTTATTTCTGTTTTCCTTTAATTTGTAATTCCATTAAATAGCCTTAAATTTTGAAAAACTGATAACGGAATCCGACAACAGACATTATTTGACATATTTTGGTCGTTTTCGAAATAACCGCATCCTACTAAACCGCGATTTTCCGCGCAACTACATAGAATATCGAAAAAATAAACTATGCCCCACATTAAGAACACATCGGTTTATCACCAGTTCAAATTTGAAATTTTTTCGTCAAATAGTTTTGGAGAAAAAAACTCGTAAAGTAGACAAAATTACTGGCACTCTCAAAAATCGGGAACTTTTTCCACTTAATTCGCGATAAAAGAAAAACGTGATAAAAATGTGATACGCAGAAATGTTCACTGTTTACAATAAACTTTACCGCAATTTTTTTCATTGAGCAGTTACGAACATATAGATCTCTAAAGTTACGGCCCATGACTTTTTGCACGGATAGTAGGTGTTTGTAGTGAGAACAATATCTGAACTATTTCTACCTCAGTCATAACAGCCTCTCTACTTTACGCGGTTTTAATCTGATCCAATTCACACAAAAACAAAGTCCTTACGTAGAGGATTTCGCTTTCAAACTTCATACCACGTAAACCCATTTATTAACAGCATAAAAAAACAAAACAAAATACATTTCCCCGTAGTAAAAGACGATTTAAATAATTTTATTTAATTAATTCAAATAACAGCTCACAAGGTACTATTGTTATTAATTGACAATACATAGTCTTTTGTAGAGCGATTAGTCTTCTGCAGGTAGTTGTCTTCTAGTTTTACTATTAAAACATATATTTCTTCAAGCAGTATGTGGATGTCGGCATGCGTTAAATAGAGTGAAGAATTTTTTCTTTTTTCTCTTCTTTTTTCGTCTTCTCCAAGCAATATCTAATTTCTGCAAACACTAAGTAACATTATGTCAGGAGTATCTAATCGTTGCTAGCAGGATTTAGTCTTCTAATAGAAGTATGGGGTCTTCCAATAGCACCATTAGCATTGTTTAGACATTAGTATCAAGTCTGTTGATACATAGCATCTAGTATTCTGCTAAGAATTTCTAGACTTTTACAAGCTGTTAATAGACTTCGGCAAACTGTAAATAGTTTTATGCCAATTGTATCTAATCTTTTACTAACAGTAAGTAGGTTTTTATTACAAGTATCTTATAAAAGGAACAATCTCCAATCTTTAGCCATCAGTGCCTAGATTTTTCTACTAGCAGTTTCAAAAATAGCTAGCATTACCTAATCTTATAAGCAGAAAGTAGCATTCTGATAACAGCACAATGCAGCACACCACAGCATAATTCTTCCAAATAATTAGTAAGTTTTAAGCTCAATAACGAAACCGCAACATCGCCCATCGCACCCGATGTTTCAAAACCCAACCTGGAAGTCCCAAAGGCCACCAAAGAAACCTGAAAAACTACTAAGTTGCCGCCGAAATCCAGCGTTAGTACGAAAACCTATAACAGCGTTGTTGCCAAGACCAACCCATATCTTGGCGTCTGAGTATCGCTACAATGTTAAAAAAGATGCTACCTGAAGATCTAACGGCCCTACATCTGAAGATACCTGAAGTCTTACTAATGATGTTGTATAAGTTGCTTCAATGCTGAAGTTTACCGGTTATTTTTGTCAAAATACACGGAATTTACGTTTAGAAAAGACAGCAGGCCAAAACATCTCAAGTAGGAATTGATGAAAATTGCCTGAAAGCACCAATTGATCAAAACTTGACTCGATCACCACGCGAATCCGATACCGGAGATTCTAAAACATTTTATATTAATGTGTACCAAATCGGACTATTGTTCTTTTAACATACCACGCTTTGCATTTTTATCAATCACAATTAATTACAAAACATTTATTGCTGAATAATGCTTTTGAACAATTCTATTTTCTTCATAGTTTTGTAGATTCTAAAGATTTCTACAACATACGATAACTGTGCCATTCTAATCTATACTTAGAATCTGACGAAAATGTAGTTAAACCACCTTAACAAAACCAGAGTGAACCGCCTGTACTGACAAAGCTACAGAAACACCATTATTATGCTGAAAGACTCTATATTTTAGAAACTAGAAAAATAAATTAACAAGGCATCGCAATTAACGAACTATATCGATTATAGAGCAGTCTAAAACAAGCAGAACCTAGCTAACGGACTTAAAACAATTTCAATTTTCAATCGACAACAGTACTTTTAATTGAGATAATTTGTATCACCAAACACACTATATAAAGTTACTTCTATTATCAGTATCTACATTAATACCAGCAGTTTCTAGTCTTTTGCAGCAATAACTAATCTTATGTCGGCAGTAACTAATCTTCTGCAAACTGTAAGTCGTCTGCTATTAGAAATATCTAGTCTTCCGTTATTATTTAATCCTCCATTAGCAGTATCTGCTGTGCTTTCAGTCTATCTTGTTATCTACCAGTAGTTCCTAATCTTTTGCAAGTTGTATGTAGTCTTTTGCAAGCAGTAAGTAATCTTGTGTAAGCAGTATCTAGCCTTACATTAACAATATCTAGACGTCTTCCGTCCTTCCATATCTAGTCTACTATTTTCATGATCTAATCTTCTATTGACAAAATTTAGTGTTGCAGTATTTAGAAACCTGATGTGGATTCCAATGAGTAACCTGAAGAGGTTGAGTTACCAATTGTTAACTGGCGATCAAATCGCACAGAATCTTAATCTGTGACCACTTTATTGATTTGTGTCACTATTTGTTTCTCATGTTAGGTGTTAAACTAGTACTATTAAAATAATAGTTCCTTTCAAACTGCGTCATTTTACAAGGCACATTGTTGTAAGTATTATATATTCTACATTTTCTTGTTTAGCCTAAATTTTTCTGTCATAAATATTAAGCTTTTGTGTCAAAATGCCAAAACATTTTCAAATATCCTTCTGGCACGATAAAACTGATAGTTGAAAATATGTTTGGAATCATCTAAATCTTTAGATCTAAATCGATATGATATCGATACAAATCAAATAAGTTTTCAGTGGAAATGTCGGCTCTCCTACAATTACATAGTGAAGTTCAGTAAAAGTAGCATTTTGTGGTACTTATATAATATTGGGTTGAAGTGCTTTTCAAAAGTTGAATTTGCAAAATTCCAATTGAATCCACAATGGTATGTTTTTCTTGAAATAGATGGAACCAATAAATAGTTACGAAAGTTGGAAAGCGTTGGCAATAGATTTTCACAATATATTCTCTTTCAGTTTCTCTTTTCTTCCATGCGTCATGTAACTTTGGAAAGAAACTTCATCTTGCCAATATGTTAGGATGTGTCTCGCATTTATTAATTTAGAGATGTTTAGGCGACCATAAGCTAAGTCAGATATCCAAGCATCTAAACTGCAATTATAAAATTATTGGAATTGCTGCAATATTGCCTGCTGGAAAAATGGTATTTATTTCAACTTAATATTCTTTGCTTTCTGAGATCCGATTGTACAAAGTTGAAGTTAATAAATTTAATCCCTCATTACTGGATTCACAGAGATGAATTAAAAATCTAACAATAAATACACTTTCATTTTGTGAGCATAACCAGGAGCATTTCAACTTTGAGAGCACAAAAAAAGCAAGAACAAGAATTCGAAAGGCTTTAAATGAATTAGAAAGAGAAAGGAATTTTTTTAGTGTTATCAAAGATTCGATTAATTATTAGATTTTCCTTTATACGGCTTACAACGAAGCTAAAGATTTTCTTTGTGCTGATTATATTGATAACGGATAATTGCATTTATACCTCCAACTGATACGTAGATATAAATAAGATATAATTCTAATAACTTTGCGTTGTATTGTTGCGTTAATACGATTCTAATAACATTGGAGTAGGAATGAATTAAAAAAAAGTTGTAGAACGTATCAATCTCTTCATTATTCTTAATTAAGTTCTACTGAATGGTAAGCATTTCTATGTCAAAGATCATTTCGCACAAACATTAATTTTCAAGTCGGTTATACGACTGGTCTAATGAATTGAAAGATTGATTGTTTCTTAAAAGAATGTTCAAGATGTTATTAAGTCTAGAAGATTTCTTTTGAAACAATCAAGATATTTTCCCGACGTTACACTTGAATCCACAATGGTATTTATTTCTTGAAATAGATGGAATCGATAAAGATCCAGTCTTCTGGATGTTTGTGCCCAATGGTCACTTTCATTCCAAATGCCTAACTACGGAGGTTTCCCGATAGAGGTCTCCAGATAGACGATTATTTACCATAATTACCGTGGCGCACGTGATGCTATTCGTTTGTCGCTAAGCTCGATTATCTGATCAGGGCAAAAGCGCGTATCGTTTACATATTGGGCTCGTAAATACACGCGGCTGACGTCTGTTCGGTTTCAACCGCGATCTTATTGTGTATCGATCGTAAATCAATTGTATGGCTCTCTTTTGTCGCCGGTAATAGTTTTTCTTAGATATTATAACGCGTAAGTAAAGTGCTAAAATTAAAATTTAACCGTCGACTATAAAATTTTACTGCTCACGTACAACGCGCACGGAAACAGTTATATTCATAAATTACATGACATTGTAATATTTCGCACTTGTAAAAAACGAATATTGTCATTTGTTTTTGGAATTGTTTGTGTGTGATCATGCATAATTTACGTTCGTAACGGTTTATTTATTAATAGAAGATAATTTAAAAAATATTTTTTATAACATTAAATTTAAGCAATTTCATAGAAACTTAAGAGGCGGAAACAAGAGACCGAGACCATCTGCGACGAACCATAACGTTAAAAGCGACCTGATGGTACGGAAACGATTTATGAATTACGTCTCGCCCCATTTCGAAGATGTCGCGATCCATTAACTTGCTTACTGATCTTTCACCATAAACTATTTAAACACACGCAAATTTTTTAAAAATTGGATACCTCAGGTAGTGAATATTACTCGCTATACATCAACGCCGTGATTTATAGAATCACGTCGAGTGGACAGACTTTGAAATTGATAGTGTTTCAGCGCAACGCAAGCACACCGCTTCTCTAGGTGCTTATTATTCATTTTCGATGGCCATAAGAGTCTAACATCGTGTACGTCTCTCTCTTCTTCGAGATACGGATGGTAGATAAGGAAAACCGCTACCCACTTATTGATGGTCGTCCCGTAACCTTAAACTAACGCAAAAGACGTGTTTCGGCATGTTGTAAATTTGGCACTCGGTGAAAAGGCGTTTGAGGTACCGTTTGACGAGTAGCTGTAAAATGTTTCAAGTTACGTCTTTAGCAATGACCATAGATTTCAGGGAGTGAAGGTCTTGGGAATTTCACCTCAAATATTTAGTGATGTTGTTCCATTAAAGTTAATTGTTGAAAAATGTGGTGGATAAAAATGAATGTACAGGTAGCTATGAGCGGAGAGAAGGAATCCCACACACATCACACGAAGCGGTTCGAGGTCCGCTACAGATCACTGTCCACTCGATCGCGAAAGTACAATTAATCGACCGTCGTTGGCAGCCATCCGCAAGTCACGGTTTAGTTAAACGGCGGACAAATGAGCGACATCAATTCAGAGACTTTCCGGTACGGAGCTCTCCGTAGATCGGCCAGAAAGTTATGGTTGTTACGTCGTTGAAATATCGCCATCCGCGAACTCCAAGAGCGTGTCTTAAGGTGCTCGCAGGACACTCTTACGAATTTCCGAACCTTCGCCGTGCACCATCTCTCGGTCGAAGGTGTACCACCCAAGGGCAGGACGTTGATGCATTGCGGAGGTCGCCAAAAGGAAGCTATAAATCGCTTTCAGCGGCGTAAGCGAGTAATTTCTACTAATTTGTAACTAGTTCAGGCGAGGATAAGGTGTCTTCGACAATGATTTACTTTTAACCCTTATAATACTATGGGATAAACGGGGTAATCAAGACTCCAAGCGTTTTTCTTTGCATTAAATTTTTTTTACAAAAAGTTCCATGTAGTTATGATCGGTTTCGAGAAGCTTTTGCTCTATAATCATAAAGTTAGAATTTTTCTGCACAAGGTAAAGGGCAAAGAAAATAGAATCAGCTCAGTAACTGTACTACGAAGTTTGTTTGTATATGTCACAGGTAAAGCTTGCATTTCAGTTAATATGTACTCATTAGCCAGTCAATGTATACATTAACGTAACGTTTTAGTGAAAGTATTTATCAGTCATAGTGAGTGTATACATTTACTAGTGAATGTTTACATAAACTAGGCAGTGTATGCATTTGCTAACAGATGTTAGTAAGAGTTATAACAAAGAAAATTTACGGTATAATTTGTTTAATGGAAGGGATTGCATGTGATGCAAGTAGTAAGTAAGTATAGTATTAACCATTTTTTGGGTTGGGTTGGGTTGAGTGTCGTTATGTAATATACTAGTAAACGTACTTTAAGCTTTAACTGGGCGTCATTAGTAATTGTATATGTTATCGTCAATCTGTATAATTCAGGTACTCTATACAATGCCTAGGTAATGTATAAAATACCTGGGGTGTCTAGGCAATGTATGAAATATTATGAAGATTATTGTCATTCATTCAAGATTATTGTCATTCATTCAAGATTATTGTCATTCATTCAAGATTATTGTCAGATTACATAGAGTACCTGTTGGCCAGCCGGCAATGTGTAAAATAAATAGATTTTGGTCTGTACTTATCAATTTTTACTCATAATAAACTTTTTCATAATCTATAAGTTATTGTACCAAAAAAGGCACCTAGTACCTTTCTATAACTATAGTAAAATCGCAATTAAATTACATTAAACTTAAAATGTTTCTGAATTAACTAGCATAATCTTTGTTAAAGTGGATTCGGTGTTCATCGTAAGTATTAATTCAATAAATCTCATAGAAACGATGAAAATTCTTTATTTAGATTTGTTTCAGTGCTGAAACAAATCTAAATAAAGAATTTTGTAAGCATAATGTCATTTGCTTATAAGTAATCAAGCAATAAGTATTAAAAACTTAGGAAACACAATAATTCTGTAAAAACAAGACGTAGATCTACAGGTCTCTCAGAATTCTTATGTTCTTATATCAGGAATTATGTCCTTCCCTGTTCTCGCTTTTTACACACATTGCCGGCTTCGCATTCGGTATTTTATAGAATACCTAGGTAAAGTATAAAATTAATAATATTTCATATATTACCTAAACGTTTTAGGTATTCTATATATTGCCTAGGTATTGTATAGAATACCGGGTTATACAGATTGCCGGTAATATATACATCAACTAGTAACAGTTTACATTTCGTATTTTATATACACATTAACTAGATAAATTAGTTAATGTATGCATTAACTAGACAATGTGTACATTCACGGAATGAATGCATTAACTGTGTAATATATATATATTGTATAAATAAGTAGTAAACATGACAAAATTACTAAGAATCACTAAGAACTAAGATCACCCACGAAAAAAAAAACTCAAATTCATGGAAATGAAAGAAACAGTAGGTGAGCTCTTGGAATGACGACTTGGAAATGATACAGATTTATGAAGAAGAACAAAGATGGGGAAAGTATGAAAGAGAATGAAAATGGGAAGGACTGAAATTCGAAACAGGAGCTTGGGATATGCGGGGCATTTAATTCTGGACTTTTTTGTTATAAAATTTCTGTATCTTGATATCACAACATAAAATAGAATCTTTTAGCTTTAATTTGAGATATAAACACGTCTTTAAAATGTTTAACATTGCTAACAATAAGAACTATTTTTCAAGAATCAATTCTAGACTTTTTGTTAGAAAATTTCTATATGGGTATAGCCAAGATGATCTATCTCTTCAACGCATATTATTTAGATTACTAAATATACCGGCATGCTTGAAAATTGAAGAGGTTTATGTTGCCAAAGCCAAGAAGATAACATAACGATGATACAGACAAATTTCACTATTACCAATAGTTTCGAAACTCTCCGAGAAACTACGGTTCCTAATCCCAGATTATCAATTTGGATCACCATTGAATGGGGCTTGTAAGAAAAGAAAGTGTGCTCGACAGTATGCTCGGCAGGCTCTTCATAGTTAAGCAAAATAATTAATACTTCTACTATCCTACTATTCCATGTTCTAACTCGCATTTATCCTTCTCCGTTTGCAGCATTACGTATATCCCAATATACGCACTGTATTGCTAGGGACATAGACGAGGAGGTAGCATTTAGTGCAGATACACACCATGAACTGCTTCCGAGACCCATTTATTAATTATTTGAGCTCCGTTCATATGAGGTATCTGGTTTAAAAGAGATAAATGCGTATCTGCTATAAGTTAGTGACATACGAGCGTTGGAGGAAATTGCGGTGGCTGCATTTGCAGATGAAACAGCACTATTTATAGTAGAGAAGGATCAGAAACTGTCCAGTGAGAAATTACAGCAGTCTATAAACAGTCTGTCCTACTGTTCCAAATTCCAACTCGTAAGTCCCTCCCAGAAATTCGCATTTATCCTTCTCCGTTTGCAGCATTACGTATATCCCAGTGTACGCACTGTATTGCCATGGGCATAGACGAGGAGGTAGAATTTAGCACAGATCACACCCTGGACTGCTTCCGAGACCTATTTACTAATCATGTGAGTTACCTGGTTTAAAAGAGATAAATGCGAGAGTGCCTCAAGGCTGGGTTCTACCCTGTATCTGCTATAAGTTAGTGGCATACGAGCGTTGGAGGAAATTGCGGTAAGTGCATTTGCAGATGAAACAGCACTAGTAACAGTAGAGAAAGATTAGAAATTATCCAGTGAGAAATTACACCAGTCTATAAACTGTCCTACTGTACCAAATTCCAACTCGTAAGTCCACTTTCCGTTCCCTCCCAGAAACTCACATTTATCCTTCTCCGTTTGCAGCATTATGCATATCTCAATATACGCACTGTATTGCCAGGGACATAACCGAGGAGGTAGAATTTAGTGCAGATACACATCATGAGCAGCTTTCGAGACCCATTTATTTATCATTTGAGCTCCGTTCATATAAGTTACCTGGTTTAACAGAGATAAATGCGAGTGTGCCTCAAGGCTGGGTCCTACCCTGTATCTGCTATAAGTTAGTGACCTACAAGCATTGGAGGAAATTGCTGTGACNGGAAAATATGAAAGACAATGAAAATGGGAAGGACTGAAATTGGAAACAGGGGCTTGGAACATGCGGGGCATTATAGGCAAAGAACAATTGTGTATTTTGTGAACTTTTTTGTTATAAAATGTCTGGATCTTGATATCACAACATAAAATAGAATCTCTTAGCTTTAATTTGAGATATAAACACGTCTTTGAAATGTTTAACATTGCTAACAATAAGAACTATCTTTCAAGACTCAATTCTAAACTTTTTCTTAGAAAATTTCTATATAGGTATAGCCAAGATGATCTCTTCAACGCAGTCCTTAGATTAATATACCGGCATGCTAGAAAATTGAAGAGGTTACCATGTTACCAAAGCCAAGAAAACAACATAACGATGATACAGACAAATTTCACTATTACCAATAGTATCGAAACTCTCCGAGAAACTACTGTTCCTAATCCCAGATTATCAATTTGAATCACCATTGAAGGGGCCTTGTAAGAAAAGAAAGTATGCTGGACAGTATACTCAGCAGGCTCTTCATAGTTAAGCAAGATAATGAATGCTTCTACTATCCTACTATTCCATGTTCTAACTTCTTTGTTTGCAGCATTACGTATATTCCAGTGTACGCACTGTACTGCCAGTGACATAGACGATGAGGTAGAATTTAGTGCAGATATACACCATGAACTGCTTCCGAGACCCATTTGTTAATCATTTGAGCTCCGTTCATATGAGTTACTTGGTTTAAAAGAGATAAATGCGAGTGTGCCTCAAGGCTGGGTCCTACCCTGTATCTGCTATAAGTTACTGACCTACGAGCATTGGAGGAAATTGCTGTGACTGCATTTGCAGATGAAACAGCACTACTTACAGTAGAGAAGGATCAGAAACTATCACCAGTCTATAACCTGTGATACTGTTCCAAATTCCAACTCGTAAGTCCACTTTTCGTTACCTCCCAAAAACTTCCATTTATCCTTCCCCATTTGCAGCATTACGTATATCCCAGTGTACGCACTGTATTGCCAGTGACATAGACGAGGAGGTAGAATTTAGTGCATATACACACCATGAGCAGCTTCCGAGACCCATTTATTAATCATTTAAGCTCCGTTCATATAAGTTACCTGGTTAAAAGAGATAAATCCGAGTGTGCCTCAAGGCTGGGTCCTACCCTATATCTGCTATAAGTTAGTGACCTACAAGCATTGGAGGAAATTGCTGTGACTGCATTTGTAGATGAAACAGCACTACTTACAGTAGAGAAGGATCAGAAACTATCCAGTGAGAAATTACACCAGTCTATAAACTGTGATACTGTTCCAAATTCCAACTCGTAAGTCCACTTTCCGTTCCCTCCCAGAAACTCGCATTTATCCTTCTCCGTTTGCAGCATTACGTATATCCCAATATTTCTGTTTCTGTTCCGCATTTTGTTGCGTTCGTGGCATACTTATCACGTCTTCGCAGAATACAGTACAGGCAATTATATCTGTGACATCTTTGCTCAAAAAATTTAAAAAAATTAGTAATTGTAATAATGTGGAGAAGTGCGGTTGTATTAAGATTTTGCTTTTTATGTATTTTGGCCAAATCGTTGTATAAAAGACGTATTTGATGGCAGAAATACAGTTTAAACGCTTGGATGTTCTATAACAGCATGATTGGGAGCTTTGCCGAGAAGTAGAAGCACTTTAAATTCATTCCCTGTCGTATTCATATATCACCTGACTTTTTGCCCGAAAATTACTTGAACCATTCCGTATACTTACTGGTATCTATCAGACACCTGCATGAATACATACACTAAGATATGTTTCACTCAATATGCTGCAGTGTATTTCTATAACATCAAGCAGTAGGTGTCTCTATCAAGTCTAACGAAAAGCAGCTAATCGTTAAAAGTATTCGCGAATCGTTTAACATAATTCATTGCCTCACGTACACAGTAGTGCTTTTGTATACAATTGTTGTTACTTTACTACCGAACATAAATATAGTAATGTTAAGTTGAATTTAAGGCACGATTTAAATTTATCCAAAGTTTGGCTAAATTTGGCTAAACTAATATAAAATTGTCTAAAATATTCAAAACGTATCTAAAATTATCAAAATTTTACAAAAAATGATTAAAATGTTACTGAAACTATGTAAACTTGTTTAAAATGATTTAAAATCGCAAAATTTGTCTAAAATTACTTAAATTTGTCTAAACTTGTTCAAAACTGTCTAAAATGATTAAAATGTGGCTAAAATTATCAAAACTTGGCCAAATTTGTACAAAATTGTATATGCTATGTTTACGTAGTTAATACAAACGTTTGCGATTTTAAATAATTAGATATGTTTACATCACATAGTCAACATTCAATGATTTTGGCCAAAATTTGGGCAAATTCGCTGCAGGTCTCTGGTGGCTTTACCATTCATTGAATGTGTCTTTAGGGCTCGATTCACCAACTGTGGTTTCAACATAATATATGATCTTTCAAAGCATTGGGGCAAAGTATTAATGTACACATCCCTTTGCTACTTTAAAACCAAAATCAGTTTTCTGTGAAGATATCTTGAGAGTATATCCTTTATCTTCAATAACCTTAACAAGATTATGGGGGAGTGCTTTTGCCGCCATTTTATGTGACGATGTAGTTTCATTTTTTATACAATTTTTATATTATGAAGAACAATAATAAAAAGTGTCGTCCAAGCCATACTTGTAGAATAGTTAATCTCTTTCTTTGGTTCATTGGAAGATAAATTGCTTAGCTCTGTTTCTTCAATATGTCTATAAATTCGTAGTGTTTTTTGCAAGATGACATTCCCATCTACTGGTATTCTTTTCTGTACTATATTGATATTCACATTTGACTATAATGTATTCGTACAGACATAGAAAATTGCCACTTTGGAAGGAAAAATTTCAATTTTAAGTTCTTTAAAAATAGGTTATTAATGAATTATGCTCCATTTTACAAAGACCACTAAAAATACATCAGTTAAGTGACTAAATACTTTTATTTCACTATGCGTCGAAAAAAGTAAGCTAATCGACGTAGAGCTTACCTATGTTAATCTCTTTTAAATGCGTAGTAGTGAATTCATAAAGAGATATGAAAAAATGACTTGAGTTTATCTACTTTTAATGAAATTAATTATATATGTATATGTAGTACCACGCCATATCATAAGTCACAAAAATGTTGGCTTATAAGGGTTAATGTGTTACTTGAGAGTTAAAATGATTCGAATGAATCGAACGAGAACGAACGTTAACAAATAATATGGGTACACGGTCTAACGTGTAATCTAAAATGTAGGACCGTGTTCTGCCATCGCAAACAAGGTCATTATCTGTGATTTCCGAGGAGACATGCTGACGCACAAGTGCGCAGAATGCATAACGGTCATTCTAGATGCGGCCCCCTGTGTCTTACAGTGGATCTCAACTGTTCTTTTTATCTTTTACATACTTGACGATATAATTTCAAATTTTTTAAATTACATATTCGATTTAATAAAAAATTGGATAATAATCATAAATTTTATTCGATTAATTTTATTGGGTTCGATATAAATAGTTGGAATCTAAATTGTTGAGAACTTCTGTTTTTCATACAGTGAATGTATTCGTAATCGTGCGAGATCTTCTTCTCCGTTTGGTAGACAGTTTAACAGATACCAACACCATAAACCGACTTCGATAATAATAACGCATCGCAGAAATTATTAATTACAGAGGCGTACTGGGAGATATCTGGTGCCATCAGAAGGTCACGTAAATAACAGGTCCGGATTGCAGCCGTTGTTTCCTATCGACAAATGGAAGGTTGATTTAAGGTTCGCGCGCATAGACGGATAAGTTATAAGCGCATAAATTTCTATCTTGCGGACAATCGCGGCCCGATTTACGCGATAGTTTTCTCTGTTTATTGTTACGAGATCCGGGCGGCAAAGGTAACTCTCTCGTGGCGGCGGGCGGTTGGAAGGCAAAGAATGGGGTATATAAATAATCTTGAACATTACACTTTGTTCTACAGAGATTGTTCCGAGGCAATTCGTTCGAAATATCGGTTCGGAGGACGTATAAGGAGTGAAACTTTAGTGTTATTGCGAAACACGATTCTTAGTATTCCTATCGAAATTAAACAGTTTTAATATTAATACTATTTATTTCACATGTCAAAGTAAACCTAATCAATTTCATTTCTAATTGAGAGAGTTCCTCGAGAACCAATTGGCATCTTAATAAACTCGATTTACTACGCGGTCACCGCATAACGGATTCCTTCAAAGCTTCACCACCTTATTTATAACATTAGTAACTCAATAGGTCGAACCGTATCGAACCGTTGTTGTAATTACATGTATGTTAGTATATTAATATAGATTCCCACGCAGCACCTATCAACGATTACAACTATCTAACCAATTTATTAATTAGATTGTCATAAAAACATACGGGTTTAACTGAACTACTATGAATTATGATGTGGCAATTATGGTAAATTTATAACTGTCATAATATAAACACTTGTTAGTGATTAACGAAACTTCCTCTAATCGTAATTAAATATCAACCGGAATTAAAGAATTTTATTATTATTGGCTTATTGGATTTAGTTTTGAAATTGCTCCGAGAAAACAAACATCGCTGGTAAATTGACTAAATTCTGTATTATGGATAATGTGAAGGATGTGGATTTTATTAAATTATAAGCGAAATCATTGCATCGAGATAGATCGGGTTCTTGATAACATCCGGTCTTTCGAAGACGAAGTAAACGAAGTTGAAGAAAAGAACTCCGTAAACAATAATCACTTCATATTATTGGATTGCAAAAATATAATCCATAATAGTAAATATTTTTGATGAACTAATTTCTATCATTTTTGGCATCATAATTATGTGTGGATATTAGTTGGTAATAGTCATAGTTAGGTTATAATTGTTTACGAATAACGCTTTGTTTATTCAATACAAACAATTTTTGTAAATAACATTTTTTCGTAACATTTTTCGTTCTGTAGTTATATAAAAAATTTTAATCCAAATTTAAAATTTGAGGATTTTGTGGTTTATTCTAGAAATGCGAAATAGTCACAAATAAATCATTTATAGATTACGTTTTTGTGACTTGTTATGAACAATTTTTAATAATATTTTACAGTTTTTAATTTTTGAATTGAAATCCAATTTGTTAATTGCCTCAAATTTGAACTGTTGGGATTTTAATTCCGCTAGGTTGGTAATAGTCATAATTGCGTTACAATCGTTTGTGGGTAACGCTTTGTTTGTGCATTATAAACAATTTTCATTAACAAAATTCACTCCTAATATTTCGCGTTTTCAGTTTATTATAAAAATTGTAATCCAAAAGCAATTTATAGGCTTAAAAATTTTATGGTTTATAACTACAAATGTGAAATAGTTAGAAATAATTTATTTATGGATTATAATTTTGTGAATTGTTATAAACAATTTCGCTTATTGTAATTGTCTTCTATAGTTTTTAATTTCAGAGTTAAAGTCCATTTTGTTATTAAAACTGCCAAATTTGAAATGTTTGGGATTTTAATTTTGTTAGGTTGACAATAGTCATAGTTTACTGGTTCATAAGTACAAATTCAAAACAGTTAGAATGCAAATATTTACAGACCATGTTTCTATAGTTTATTATGAACTATTTAGTATATTTAGTATTTTTTATATGTATGTATGAGATTTGTCGAAGGTGTTGAGAAATGAAATGTTTGACATGATATTAAAGTAATTAGAGATAATGTATCGATAGGTAAGGGACGATATTGAGTTAGGCATTTGTATTGTAAAGATTAAATTAACATCAAAAATTCTAGACGTTTTTAAATTTGGTTGTCACATTATTATTAATTGTCCTTAGCTACTCTTAATATCTTATTTAAGATTAAAATATGTACCCAAAGTATGGAAAATAACAAAAACGGTTCTCAAATCCGGAAAACTATCAACTGAAGGTTTCATCTTAAAGGCTAATCTCTCTGCTTCCTGTAATTTTAAAACTTTGAAAAAATACTTCCTAAAAGGTTAAAATCGGTTATTAAAGGAAAATATAATCCAATCTTATCAGTTTGACTTTAGAGGCAGTGAAATATCGCTAGAAGAAAGAAAAGTTTTACTTCACTACAAATTAAGCAAACTTTTCACGATTAATCAGGAAAACACTTAGTCTGAACTTAAAGCAATTAACTTCACCTATTATATACCAATGATATTTCTGAATTAAAGCATTATACGATAGTCATTTTTGCCGATGATACAGCTATTATAATGGCTGTGGACAAAGATCGGGAAGAAGTGGCAATAAATCTACAAACATCAGTTAACAAAATTAGCAACTGAACCAAGTTTAACAAAGGCTAAATCTACCGATATTAAATTTACAAACAAAAGGAATCATATTCTTGTCGGTATAAACAATATCCAAATATCACACTTCCATACAACAATAATAATTTAGAAAAATTTAGGTATAACAACATTGCACAAAACAAGAAAAATTTCAAATTCTCACTATTAACCTAACTATTCTCAATTGTTAATCATGTTTGTCAGTCTTGTTTTGTATAATGGTATTTTATCGTAGATATAGATTATTGAAATAAATAATTTACAAGAATATAATTGATAAAATGTATTTAAAAGTGAACATCCTGTCTGATATCTATAAATATTATCTATAAATAATATGTTCCACACAGTGTTGTTAAATACCCGGGTATTTATTTTCAAGGGTAAATTTCCTGGATATATACCAGGGGGTATTTACCCAAGATGGGTATTTAGAGGTATTTATAAAATTTAATTTAAATTGAGTTGATGGCAGTTTTGCAAGCACTTCAAGAATGCAGAGTCGATTATCGATATACCAAACTTATTTATAACATCCCCAAGAATGCTACAATGACGGTACAATTGCATGAAAGTACTGAAGAGGGTAAAAGTNATACGATAGCCATTTTTGCCGATGATACAGCTATTATAATGGCTGTGGACAAAGAGCGGGAAGAAGTGGCAATAAATCTACAAACATCAGTTAACAAAATTAGCAACTGGACCAAGTTTAACAAAGGCTAAATTTACCTATATTAAATTTACAAACAAAAGGAATCATATTCTTGTCGGTATAAACAATATCCAAATATCACACTTCCATACAACAATAATAATTTAGAAAAATTTAGGTATAACAACATTGCACAAAACAAGAAAAATTTCAAATTCTCACTATTAACCTAACTATTCTCAATTGTTAATCATGTTTGTCAGTCTTGTTTTGTATAATGGTATTTTATCGTAGATATAGATTATTGAAATAAATAATTTACAAGAATATAATTGATAAAATGTATTTAAAAGTGAACATCCTGTCTGATATCTATAAATATTATCTATAAATAATATGTTCCACACAGTGTTGTTAAATACCGGGGTATTTATTTTCAAGGGTAAATTTCCTGGATATATACCCGGGGGTATTTACCCAAGATGGGTATTTAGAGGTATTTATAAAATTTAATTTAAATTGAGTTGATGGCACTTTTGCAAGCACTTCAAGAATGCAGAGTCGATTATCGATATACCAAACTTATTTATAACAACTATAAGAATGCTACAACGACGATAAAATTGCATGAAAGTAATGAAGAGAGTAGAAGTAGTAAAGTACTGATAGTGAGTAAATCAAGGCGATACACTAAACAACTGGATTCGACCCAAAAAGGCATAAACATTGATTGCAAATGCTTAAGTAATTTGCGCTACGCGGACGATATAGTTATTATACCCGATAGCCTTGGAGAGATTAAACTAATCTTGAATGACTTAAAGGAGGTGTGTGCAAAAGTCGGGCTAAATATCAACGAGGTTCGCCTCGACATTTAAAATTTATGATAAATCTTGTTCCCAGCTCTAACATCAACATTGGGGATAATGAGGTTCGTGTATCGAGAGATAATCAAACAAGCGAACTAAACAGAAGTATCACACTCGTATGGGCAGCCTACGGGAAACTTAGAGACATCTTCAAGAGAAAAGGCCAAGAAAGACCAATCAATGCGTGTTTCCGGTTATGACATAAGACTTCGAAACTTTAACATTAACGGTAGCCACTGCCAGGAGGATCCAAGTAACGCAAAGATAGATGGAGAGGTTGATCCTGATTCTAACTCTGAGGAACTACATACGAAATGAAGACCTATGAAGAAGAACTGGCGTAAATGATGTGATCAACATTCTGGCAAAGCTTAAGTGGAACTTGGCAAAACGGTTGCTTGAGTGGAGACCGCGAGCGAACAGACTAAGTAGACATCAAAAGAATGACCAAAAATTGGATTCAGACAGCACAGAATAAAATCAAATGGAACAGAATAGGGGAGGTCTATGTCCAACAATGGACGCAGAGGGCTGCTTGATGATAATAATCATAATAACTTGATCTAATCTAAACTACGAAAGATTCGTTTAATGATAATACGTCTTTGATTGTTGATAATTCCTCGTCTTCAACGTCCTCATCATCTTCTCCTTCATTTTTTTTTTGGAATCTGATATATTTTTACTGGTATCACTTTTATACCCACTGTTTGTGTATTTATCCTGGGCCGGTGTAAATGCCCATTTTAGAAATACCTACCCGTCGGTTATTTACCCAGCGCCCATCACTGGTTCCACAACATCGTCCCTGATTTGCATAAATGTCATCAAAATGTTTCTATTATTTAAAATCATTTTCAAAATTCGCTTACCACTTGTAAACTTCGATCAAAAATTATGAACGTAGGTACATTGTTCCTAAATATTATTGATATTGTGCCGGATATATTTCAACGTCCGTTAATATAACCCACCCATGCTTCAATATTATGCGCAAATACAGTCGATTTTATTTTTAACATCTCATTGTCACTTCTCAACATATTCCCATACATCTCCAAACATTTATTCTTAGAACGTCTTTCACATAGTTCCTCTCTTATCTTAACATAGTCTTTGATCTGCGATAACATCTATGACATCTACAATCATCGAACCTTATCTCTCTCAGCATTACACGTAACATTTTCCAAAACATTGTTCCCTTAATATCGTTTCAAACATTTTCTGAGGTAGGGGAAAGAAGGTGAATATCGAGTTTCGTTTTTGTAGTGCAGTGTACTTACGTTATAGTAATTTTACTTTTACAATGGAATACTAATTATTTCCTAATCTAAATAGTGCTGATGAACAAAATGTGTTTGAAGTGCACTGAGAAAAATAATGTGGGAAAACTACGTAAAATTTAGTCATATTATCTAGAATTTTTAGTCAAAAATTAGCTAACTACTAATACTAGTTATAAAAACTAATTCTATTTCGATAATTTAAGATAGATAAATTATCGAAAAATGTATCTTGTAAATATCTAATCAAATTAGTTTCATTGTATAATATTAATAGATGTTTTTATTATTAATATTATTTTTATTATTAATGGTAGTGGATAGCTTTATTACTTAAATATCGTACCTAAATTGTTCACTGTAATATCGACTATTTGTAGTCAAAATATCCCGTTGTTGGTAGGTGTTATTACAACATTGTTTGTTGATGTATTATATAATAATATATTTATATTAATTACTGCAAATAGTTGAATTTAATATTGACGATAGTTCGTTTATCAAAATATTGTAAATCTTTTGATCATTATTTTGTGTTTAAAATGTCTATTAATGTTTATTATTCATATCCGTTTCACTAGATACTTTATCAAGACATATCTATAAAGAAAACAAGTATACATATATATAACAAATATATTTTCAAGCATATTGTAGTAATTACACTAAATATCAACAATTATTTTTCTTAAACTATAAAGAATACATATCAATAACAGAAACTATAAAAGAACTACATATCATTTTTCATTTAATAAAACGAAGAAAAAAAGACTTGTTCGAATGGTGGTTTTAATTTTACGCATGAGCAATCATCATTTAAAGTAATAATATTTATCGGTGGATAAGTACAACATGATATAATTAAAATGTTAGTGACGGAACTTTGAAATTGCTGAACCAAATAAGACAAACTATGATCGTCGTATTTTCTAATGTTTGCAATACTAGTAACAAAATACTGCACGTTGGCAACACAAATAATATAGCGTACATAGTGAAAGTGTAAACCATGGACAGAGTTGCTATCTTTTATTACGATTACATCATTTTTTCTACACTTAGTGTTATTTATTCTTATATGAGCACACGATAACACATTATTTAAAAGGGAACGTGAAAAAGGAAACGCTGTTGTGTTTAGTTCTTTACTTACATCACTTAAATTTAGGTATTCATATTTATGAGGAACTTCACTGCAATTTCTGAACGAATGTAAGTAATTGGCTAATGTAAGTAACGTGCAATTCCCACTGCTGTAACAAAATAGTTAGAGTATCATGAACTTGCACATCCATCTTTATTTCTTACCAAATCGTAAAAACACTCCGAATACCACAAAATGAGAGTACCACAAAACATATTAATATTAGTGGACTTCCCTCTAACAAAATAAGAGTACAGTCTTACAGGTTTGTAATTGTAATAATGAAGAAAGTTTATAACTGTAAGTTGGTAGCGAATCCTCGAAAACAGATGCTTTATCGATAGTTTTCGACGATGAAAAAGCAATTTTTGTATTAAGATATATTTTCTATAAACGATCGATGTAACGATCAAAACAGGTAGACAAAACGACTAAAATACCTTTAAATAAAGTATTTAATAATAGTACATTTGTCCATTTAGGTAAAATATTTCATTGTTAAATGTATATAGAAATTCAGACTAGAACAAAATAGATAAAAATACCAAATACTTTAGGTAACTAAACTACTCAACAACTAGACTTATCAACTAGTTTCCACGATGTAGTCTCTTTTTCTAAAAATTAGTTATATTACCTCAGTAAATAGATAAATTAACTATCATAAATTTGATTAATTAGAATTGTATATGTCAGCTAAATTACGTTAGGTAAATGAACAAACTTTCTAGCATAAATGACTATTTGTCTAACAACTAAATTGATTTAGTTCAATTTTCCATATCATTTTTCTTAGTGTGCCGGTAGGTTAAAGATTGACCAGAGCGGTTGATATTTCTCTACTGTGATCGATATTATTCTAATAGTATTCCCTTTCTTCAGATGCCAAGTCAAATTATATTCGGAAAAGCACACGTTTTGCATGGTCGGAAGAAAACATGCAACGCACCATATGATATTAGCCGACCACGCAGTCGATTTTAGCCGACAGATTTTTTTCTCTAACTAAAAATTGCAATTAATATTCATGAGATATTTTATTTGACTAATTGTAAGACGAACAGATTTTAAACCTGCAAGTGTTTGTCTTCACCATCATCACCAGATATCGATATTGTTTCTAGTTTTCCTTAATATCTTCTCTCTGACGTCTTGAGACAATGTCAGGGCATCATATAATATTGTCCCTTAGTAGTCTCCTTAAAGCTATCAAATCATTTCCCAACAACATTTTTGATATAAATATTATATGGTTTTCCTTAAGACTCTTTCTGACCTCGTTATATCGGTCTGGAATGGCTTAATATTGTCCGTACTCACGGTTAATCTTAATCACAACCCTTTTCCATGTTCATTCATGTATATTGTTCTTGTGATCTCTAACACATGGGTTCCCTAACACTTGGGTTCATTCAACAACTATACAGTCTCCCAAATCTCTCTCAAGATCGTTCCTTATCTATTGTAATATTGTCTCTAACTAGTCACCATATCGTCTTTAATATCTATCAACACATCAAATAAACAGAATATAAATTATGAAAGTTTATAGAATACTATCAAAGTACCTATGCGAAGTTAGCCCCCAATTAGATAGGATTTTAGTATTTTGATTATAACAAGACAACCAGTCAACCGATTTCGATAAACAATGTCTCATTCGAAAGCTCAATCCTTGGCCAATACGAAAGTGGAAATGCCCGATTCGAATTCTGCTAAAACGCCAAAATAATGCGAAGGTACACGAAAATAACACAAAAATGACCTTCTTTAAGTGGTGATAACTCACGTAGACGATGTAGCCGATGATCAAGATCTATACGTCATTCGATTCGTCGTAGTTTCTTCTATCGAAACCACAAAATGCCCGATTTCAATTCTCTCCCGTTAACCTTGTACAGCCCTTGGAATGACACCGTGTTCGGCTCGTTGTTTATGCACATATGAACGCCCGAAAGTCTAGCCCCCAATATAAAAAAATTAATTTAAACTAAATCGACTATAATTAGAGAACGGTTTGACGGATTTTAATGTTTAATATCTCAATCGATAGCTTTCGCCTGGCTGAATGCGGTTGTCGATTCTAAATATTTAAGGATTTTGATTAAAACACAAAAAACGAATTAATCAAACACACCAATTATCTCCATAACTAATTAACCAATTTTAATCATCAACATCTTGATCGAAAGTATGATTTACAATGAATGCGAAGGTGGAAATGCCCGATTTCAAAATTTACTAATTACCTGCGTACAGCCATTGAAATGACCCCGCGAATCTGCCGACTGGAAGTACTGACGGAAGACTGGAAGTATTGGGGGCTAGCAATAAGAAAAAATTAATTTTGATTACATTCGCTATAATTAAAGAACGGTTTGACGGATTTTAATGGTTTATATGTCAAATGACAGCTTACGTCTGGCTGAATACATATGTCAAAATGCCCGATTCGAAATATTTAAGAATTTTGAATAAAACACAAAAAATTAATTAATCAAATAAGTCAATTATCTCCTTTATTATTTGACCAATTTTAGTGGTCCATATCTCCATCGAAAGTATGATCTATGGTGAATGCGAAAATGGAAATGCCCGATCTCTAAATTTGCTAATTAAGTACGTACGATTGTTTCAACGACTCCAGTTACTTTACTGCCTGGAAGTCTTACTTACATAAAAAATAATTTTTTATACACGGATTATTACTATAGAACAACTTAATGTGAAAATGTTTGAAATATTCTACTAATCATAATAAAGTATGTAAACAAACGAACAAAGTAATAGACTGATTTAAAGTGTATTTGTACTAAAACAGAAAATCTTTTTTCAATTTTGGTTTTAGTATTTCTACCTTTAGTATAACTTATTGTTGTTCTTACTAGTTTTCTACTCTTCTTTTTCAAATTTTATATTTTTAGTTGTATATAGTTTCACACAAAAAGCGCCCCAACCCATAACTCTGTTGTTTATATTGAAATATAAATAAAGTTTTCAGGGGCAAGGTGCTAATTTACATTTCTTTCAATTTTTACAATTCTTTTAAAATTTTCTATTGTATCCAATTTTTCTTCAACTTTTCCAATTTTTCCTTCAAATTGTATAATATATTTTTCTCTTCATTACAAAAGTTAAAATGTTTTCCGAATATTCCATAAAGAATAATGCATAAGTGACAATAAAAAGAAAAATGTTGAAGAATGATAGACAAAATCAGACCACTCACTGAGTTGTTTAAACAACCGTACGCATTTAATCAGCGAATTTTGAGATCGGGTATTACAATCATTGCATTCACCGTGCATCGTACTTTCGATCGAGATGATGTTGACTAAAATTGGTCAATTAATAAATGAGATAATTTACTTATTTGATTAATTAATTTTTTGTGTTTCTAGGGGGCTAGACTTCTAGTCGTTAGATTCGCGGGTTCATTTCAATAGCCGTACGCAGGTAATTAGTAAATTTTGAAATCGGGCATTTCCACCTTCGCATTTATTGTAGATCATACTTTCGATCGAGATGTTGATGACTAAAATTAGTCAATTAGTTAAGGAGATAATTGATGTGTTTGATTAATTCGTGTTTTGTGTTTTAATCAAAATTCTTAAATATTTCGAATCGGGCATTTCGACAACTGCATTCAGCCAGGCGAAAGCTATCGAACACGGTGTCATTCCGTGGGCTGTACAAGGTTAACGGGAGAGAATTGAAATCGGGCATTTTGTGATTTCGATAGAAGAAACTACGACGAATCGAATGACGTATAGATCTTGATCATCGGGTACATCGTTTACGAGTTATCACCACTTAAAAAAGGTCATTTTTGTGTTATTTTCGTGTACCTTCGCATTATTTTGGCGTTTTAGCGGAATTCGAATTGGCCAAGGATTGAGCTTTCGAATGAGACATTGTTTATCGAAATCGGTTGACTGGTTCTCTTGTTATAATCAAAATACTATACATGTAAAATCCTATCTAATTGGGGGCTAGAAAAATTGGGGGCTAACTTCGCATAGGTTATCAAAGTTTATAAAAGTTTATGCATTGAAGCAAGTTTTGCTCATCTCGTATTTCCCTTGTCCTTTTGAATTGGTATTCAATTTATATACTCCATTTTTGTCGAGTGTATTAAACGATTGTTTATTATTTATCAAGGAATTAGTTAATGTGTTGTTCATTTAGAAAGTTATATTAAGATCATATTTTGTAAAAATTTTCTTTATTTTAGTAGTTAAATGTCCTGGGTATTGTATTGAAGAACAATATGTAGGTTTATTTCTTTGATTACAGGGTATCAATGATGTAGTGTTTTGCAGGTGGCACTTTTGTTTTTGTTTGTCAATCATTTTGTCAATTAAGTTTTCTGGGAAATTATTGTTTCTTGTTATCTGTTTGATAATGTTCAATTCCTTCTTTAAGCTTTCCGGTTTTAAATATGTATTAAAGGCTCTATGTAAGTATGTTCTAATTGCTGCCATTTTATGAGTGTTTGAGTGAAATGAGTTATAGGGAATAATTGAGTCTGTTTGTGTGGGTTTTCTGTAAATGTTGTAATGTTGTAATTGTTGTAATGACATACATTATGTCATTGTCCATTTTATATATTTCGACATCAAAAAAGTTTATTTTATTATTATTTTCAATTTCTGTGGTGAATTTTATGTTGGGGTGTAGTTTATTAAGGTATGAGTGCATATTTTCAGCTATGGAATGGTCTCGGGTATCAAATATTACTAAAATGTCGTCTACATATCGTTTCCATGTTATGATCTTGTTCCTAAAAGGGTTGATATTATTTATTATATGGTCGTTTTCTAGTTTATTGAGGAAAATGTCAGCTATTAGTCCACTGAGGGGTGAACCCATTGGTAGACCTTCGTTGTACATATACATTTTATCATTAAACAGGCAAAAGTTTTGTTCGATGCATAGTTTGAACAAATTATATATTGTGTCTATTTCTCCTTTATCCTTTAGTTTAGTTTCCAATATGGTTCTGATAATTTCCAATGATTCTCCAGTAGGTATGTTAGTGTATAGATTGGTTATGTCATATGAAACTAGAAGGTAAGTTTCCTTTAACGTTAAGCTGTTAAGTTCTGTTAGTAAATCGTTTCTATTTTTAACTGTGTGATTTGGTTGAAATTGAATGACATTTTTCATGAAGGTTATAAGGAATTTTGCTATTTTATAAGTGCTAGAATTTATTGAGGTAATGATTGGTCGTATGGGATGATTTTCTTTATGCAGTTTAATGAGGGAATATAGTCGTGGTATTTTTGGGTTCATCGGAAGTAACTTATTGGGGTATTTTTCATATTTAGTTAGGGTTTCTTTTATTTTGTTAATATATCTCCTAACCTTATTATTAAAAGTGACAGTGGGATTTCTTTCAATTTGTCTAAAGTTATTTTCGTTAAGGAAAGTTTCAGTTTTAACATTATATTCGTTTTTATCAAGTATAACCAAACCTGCATTTTTGTCTCCCTTGGTGATTATCAGTTGGTTGTTCTTTACTTTTTTCTTTATGTTTTGTATTGTTGTTGTTTCTTTCTTCTGCTCTTCTTTTAATCTTCTCTTCTTCTTATACAGGTTTGTTTGTTTCATTGTCAGTAACCTCTGACCCACTCCGTCATCGTTTGTCTAATGTTTGTAAACTGTGGCGTGTTTATTAGTTTTTAACGTGTTATGGCCTATACAAAGATAAGCGAAGCGAGCGACATTGCAACATCATTGGTGTTTTCTAATGTAAAACTTAACCCAACCCAACCCTTGTCGATAGATAAAAATTTGGGACTCATAGGTTTACTTCAACAGCATACAGTTGTTTTAACACTGTTCGCAACATCTAACATTCTACAAAATTCAACGCCTTTATATTCGTCGTTTTTACACTAAATACAAAAAGAAAATTCTTTGTACATTTAAAGATTTGATTTCAATTTAATCAGTGCTACATTTATAATTAATTCTAGTTCCAAAAGGGCAATTTTAATCAATTTTAAAGTAACGATAAATATCATTTTAATTTTACTAATAAATGTGGTTTCATAACACAATAAATGTATTTGTGAAAATATAAATCGAAAGATATAGTATGTAATTTCTGTACCGATATCGATAGATAAACAAGTAATAATTAAAAATTATTGGAACCAATTTTTTAGTGTTAAAACCGGGTCTTTTAATTAAAATGCATAATCAATGTTAACTGAATTAAATCAAAATTGGTCCGGAGGGGTTTCGCATAGATACCAGTATGAACGCATTAATATTCATAATATCGAATAAATAATTATATGAGAAAAATGAAGGTATTCTGCCTGTGGAATTATTAATTTGTATTCCCGAAGCAAACGCAGGACAATGAATAGATTATGCTAAAGTGCGTAAAGTCGGTCTTCTATACATTAGCATAATGTAGCCGGGGGAATAATGAATTATTCAGTTGTCTTAAAAGAGAACGTCCGCCGGAGGAGTAATTGTTTTCATCTTTGCTGTAGATATTTCAGGAATCGATAAGTAGAAACGACAAGTAGACGCGACGCCAACGTAATGGGATGAGTACATCTCCGAAACGTTATAAATAATACCCAATCGAAACGTATTTAACAAACAAGTCAATTACAAAGTCAAAAATAACTGTATATTTTCAATTAAAAATGTTTACAACCTACTCAACCAGTACTGAGTCTGTAATTGCGCCCGCTCGTTTCAGAATCATCCTGTTTCGCCAAAGGAAAAATTCCATCGCAACTCGTTTTTCCATTGAAAACCGAGTTACAAGAATTTTACGGATCGCAACTCATGAATACTAACGATCGGCTCACGGAAAAGTTATTACACAAGTCGGAGTCCTTCAAACGAAACCATATGGTACGCTTATACAAAATTCGGAGGTCTTTGAACCACCTCCTAACAATAACGACTAAATTACGCAAACGTGTAATTATCCTGCCATTCTACTTTTATAAGTTACCTCATTTGCATTCGTCGCCACCGAATGGAAAGTGAAATGAATAGTTTCGTTTTTTTCTCTTTCTTTTCTTAGATCCCGTTATATGATTTACAACAATGAAATATACTTATTTCTTATGCGAAGCTAATGCCTAATTTTTCTAACCCCCAAATTATATGGGTTTTTACAAGAGAATCTCTCAACCGATTTGAATGAAAAACGATTATTTTATCTAAATTTCACCTTTTCGAATTTTTCTCGGTAATTATGCATTTGAGAGTAAAAGTGTAAAAGAACAATATTGTTAACAATAATGTTTGCTACAACTTTTACACTAAAACTTTTTTTCTAAAACGTTCCGAATCCCGTGCTGTGGCAACAACAAGATGTAAAACCATGATTTTATCAGAAATTTACCTTTTCTAGTTTTTCTAGATAATTATGCATATGAGAGCAAAACGGTAAAAGAGCAATATTGTTAAGAATGAAATTTGCTACAACTTTTATACTAAAACTTCATTTCTAAATCTTTCTGAATCCCTAGCAGCAACATGTAAAATCACGATTTCATCTAAATTTTACAGTTTCCAATTTCTGACGCTTTTTATCTGGGAACAAAAGTGTAAAAGAACAATATTGTTAACAATAATGTTTGCTACAACTTTTATACTAATACTGTTTTTCTAAAATGTTCCGAATCTCGTGCTGTGGCAATAAGATGTAAAACCATGATTTTATCTAAAATTCACCTTTTCTAGTTTTTCTAGATAATTATGCATCTGAGAGCAAAGCTGTAAAAGAGCAATATTGTTAACAATAATGTTTGATACAACTTTTATACTAAAACTTCATTTCTAAATCTTTCTGAATCCCTAGCAAAAACATGTAAAATCACGATATCATCTAAATTATACATTTTCCAATTTCTGTCGCTTTTTATCTGGGAAGAAAAGTGTAAAAGAGCAATATTGTTAACAATAATGTTTGCTACAACTTTTATACTAAAACTTTTTTTCTAAAACGTTCCGAATCCCGTGCTGTAGCAACAACAAGATGTAAAACCATGATTTTATCTAAAATTCACCTTTTCTAGTTTTTCTAGATAATTATACATCTGAGAGCAAAACTGTAAAAGAGCAATATTATTAAGAGTGAAATTTGCTACAACTTTTATACCAAAACTTCATTTCTAAATCTTTCTGAATCCCTAGCAGCAACATGTAAAATCACGATTTCATCTAAATTTTACATTTTCCAATTTCTGACGCTTTTTATCTGAGAACAAATGTGTAAAAGAGCAATATTGTTAACAATAATGTTTGCTACAACTTTTATACTAAAACTTTTTTTCTAAAATGTTTCAAATCCCGTGGTGTGGCAACAACAAGATGTAAAACCATGATTTTATCTAAAATTTACCTTTTCTCGATAATTATGCATATGAGAGAAAAACTGGAAAAGAGCAATATTGTTAAAAATGAAATTTGCTACAACTTTTATACTAAAACTTTATTTCTCAATCTTTCTGAATCCCTAGCAGCAACATGTAAAATCACGATTTCATCTAAATTTTGCGTTTTCCAATTTCTGACGCTTTTTATCTGAGAACAAATGTGTAAAAGAGCAATATTGTTAACAATAATGTTCGCTACAACTTCTATACTAAAACTGTTTTTCTAAAACGTTTCGAATCCCGTGCTGTGGCAACAACAAGATGTAAAACCATGATTTTATCTAAAATTCACCTTTTCTAGATAATTATGCATATGAGAGCAAAACTGTAAAAGAGCAATATTGTTAAAAATGAAATTTGCTACAACTTTTATACTAAAACTTAATTTCTAAATCTTTCTAAATCCCTAGCAGCAACATGTAAAATCACGATTTCATCAAAATTTTACATTTTTCAATTTCTGACGCTTTTTATCTGAGAACAAAAGTGTAAAAGAGCAATGTTGTTAACAATAATGTTTGCTACAACTTTTATATTAAAACTTTTTTTCTAAAACGTTCCGAATACCGTGCTGTGGCAACAACAAGATGTAAATCTATGATTTTATCTAAAATTTACCTTCTCTAGTTTTTCTAGATAATTATGCATATCACAGCAAAACTGTAAAATAACAATATTGCTAAAAATGAAATTTGCTACCACTTTTATACTAAAACTTCATTTCTAAGTCTTTCTGAATCCCTAGCAGTAACATGTAATATCACGATTACATCTATATTTTATATTTTCCAATTTCTGACGCTTTTTATCTGAGAACAAAATTGTAAAAGAGCAATATTGTTAACAATAATGTTTGCTACAACTTTTATATTAAAACTTTTTTTCTAAAACGTTCCGAATCCCGTGCTGTGGCAACAACAAGATGTAAAACTATGATTTTATCTAAAATTCACCTTTTCTAGTTTTTCTAGATAATTATGTATCTGAGAGCAAAACTGTAAAAGAGCAATATTGTTAAGAATGAAATTTGCTAGAACTTTCATACTAAAACTTCATTTCTAAATCTTTCTAAATCCCTAGCAGCAACATGTAAAATCACTATTTCATCTAAATTTTACATTTTGCAAGTTCTGACTCTTTTTATCTGAGAACAAAAGTGTAAAAGAGCAATATTGTTAACAATAATCTTTGCTACAACTTTTATACTAAAACTTTTTTCTAAAACGTTCCGAATCCCGTGCTGTGGCAACAACAAGATGTAAAACCATGATTTTATCTAAAATTCACCTTTTTTAGTTTTTCTTCATAATTATGCATATGAGAGCAAAACTGTAAAAGAGCAATATTGCTAAAAATGAAATTTGCTACAACTTTTATACTAAAACTTCTTTTCTAAATCTTTCTGAATCCCTAGCAGTAACATGTAAAATCACGATTTCATCTAAATTTTACAGTTTCCAATTTCTGACGCTTTTTATCTGAGAACAAAAGTGTAAAAGAGCAGTATTGTTAACAATAATGTTCGCTACAACTTTTATACTAAAACTTTTTTTCTAAAACGTTTCGAATCCCGTGATGTGGCAACAAGATGTAAAACCATGATTTTATCTAAAATTCACCTTTTCTAGATAATTATGCATATGAGAGCAAAACTGTAAAAGAGCAATATTGTTAAAAATGAAATTTGCTACCACTTTTATACTAAAACTTCTTTTCCAAATCTCTCTGAATCGCTAGCAGCAACATGTAAAATCACGATTTCATCTAAATTTTACATTTTCCAATTTCTGACGCTATTTATCTGAGAACAAAAGTGTAACAGAGCAATATTGTTAACAATAATGTTTGCTACAACTTTTATACTAAAACTTTTTTTCTAAAACGTTCCGAACCCCGTGCTGTAGCAACAACAAGATATAAAACCATGATTTTATCTAAAATTCACCTTTCCTAGTTTTTCTAGATAATTATGCATCTGAGAGCAAAGCTGTAAAAGAGCAATATTGTTAACAATAATGTTTGCTACAACTTTTATACTAAAACTTTTTTTCTAAAACGTTCCGAATCCCGTGCTGTGGCAATAACAAGATGTAAAACCATGATTTTATCTAAAATTCACCTTTTCTAGTTTTTCTAGATAATTATGCATCTGAGAACAAAACTGTAAAAGAGCATTATTGTTAAGAATGAAATTTGCTACAACTTTTATATTCAAACTTCATTTCTAAATCTTTCTGAATCCCTAGCAGCAACATGTAAAATCACTATTTCATCTAAATTTTACATTTTCCAATTTCTGACGCTTTTTATGTATCTGAGAGCAAAAGTGTAAAGCAGCAATATTGCAATAAATAAAATTTGCTACAGCTTTTATACTAAAACTTTTTTTCTAAAACGTTTCAAATCCCACGAATTAAGTAAAATCACGATTTCATTTAAATTTCACCTTTTCTAATTTCTCTCAGTATTTAATAGCACACTTGTAGATTTTAGCGGAATTCAAAAATTATTTGTTATTTCCACTTTCTTATTGGCCCAGGATTGAGGTTTCGAATGAGATATTGCTCATCGAAATCGATTGATAGGTTTTCTTGTTATAATCAAAATATTATACTGGTAGAAACCTATGTAGTCATTGGGAGCTAGAAAAATTGGTGGCTAACTTTTCATAGGTTTAAGTGAAATAAAATCTTTTCATAAATTTACAGCACAACCACTAACTGTACTTTATAGCCCAGTAATGGACCGCTTAATTTCAATTTCAAATACCCCAAGCTCACTAAAACGCCCCGATTGTATCCGTACTTAACGGGCGGAGGTTCTTACTGGAAAATATCGTCTTTCCGCACGAAAAACTATCGATTTAATTAAATACCGCAAAATTCTACGTTAACGTTTTGATGTCGGTGACAAATAATCCTATACACAACCCAACGGTACCAGATTATGATAATGTGAGTAACGGGTCCATATCTTTTACTTGAAACGCTTAGGATACAAGTAATAAAACACTTCTATGACAAATTTACCTTCGTACGTAAATATTATCAACAGTTGTAGCAATCCGAGACCTTACTTATGTTGCTGATTAAACAAAAGGAAATGACGCAAATCATCAAACAGTTTGAAATTGCGGAAGGATTAGGAGTTGAGTATTATAATTTGTTTGTCCAGTACCAACGTTGTGGTACTGTTCGTTTCCACTTAAACCTTCAACTTTATAAGCTCAATCATTTTTCCATGTACTCTTTACAGTTAGACGACGCGATGGATATTCCATGATGAATGAAGATGTTGATAGCAAGTGAATTGATTAAAAATTTAATAACAATTTATTATTTTCTCTTGTTATAATCAAAATACTATATATGTAAATACCTATCTAATTAGGGACTAACTGCACATAGGTGTTGTGAGAGATTTGTAAATTTATGAAAAGATTTTATTTCACTTATTGTTAGAGTGAATAATTTTTGTAAAATGATGCGAATTGATCTCTTGTGTAGTAAGTAACCTTTAAAAACACTTTTACTCGAGATAAATTTAACTTAAAATAACACCACTTATCCTAGCAATTACCAACGAAGTTCTTGGAATCGTTCGAGCATCTCACAGAGTGGTCTTTTTCCGCGACAAACGCTCGATGGACAATTCCGCACGTCACAAGCGTTCGATTCGAAGTCTTCGAACCTATCGTATATTGAACCCGTTTTATATACTTTACTCTTTCTTCGTTATGCCTCAGGACAAAAATCTTCTGAAACGAGTTACCAGTACCTAGCGAAGTATTAAAGCACGCAAACAATACACCGATCGTTACCGGTTTGTACATGTTCTCCAGTTTTTTTTTGTTTCATTTCCTTCGTTTTTGGTTTTCTGAAACTAACCAACGCTTAGACATCTTTTCCGTTCTGAATAGACGGTAACGAGCATCGGTTATGTGTTTGGTGAATGCAACCGATTTAATGCCAACAGAACGTTTCTAAAGCTTTCAAATCGTACGTGCATCCGTACGACTCGCCACCCGTAATTGCAACTGCCTGACGTTTTCGTTGTGCGAACTGCACGATTTCGTGTAATGGACATTTTAAATGGTAACAAAATTGCGTTTAAAACAAGCTTTTACGGAAATCCAGTGGAAACGGCAACTGCGTGGTGTATTCGTTTTCTTATAACACGAAGACTTCCTGCGCAATTCGAATCGGATCACCCCACCTTCCTTTCAGTTCATTCACTTTTAACACTTCCTTTTGCAACTAATTAGCAGTAACAACACGATAGTTAAAATTATTTCCACGTCCTTTAAACACGACTTTCGCGAAATCTTAGATGTACTAAAATGAACACAAATCAATTCTGCAGCAATGTACCATTTTCGAACGAACCAAGATTGGATATCGGGTAATTGATCGCATGCAGGTCCGTATTCGCAAAATTAAATTTCCTCCTTTTTCAACACGACATCCACGACTCTCTCGGCCTAGTGGAAGATGAACCCGCTGTGATGATTTACTAGATCCCATTGGGACGGTAGGTGGCCTCGCAGCGGGTACTATGCGCTCCAGACGACCGTATCTTCCCTCTATCGGACGATTCGTAATTAATGAGCCCGCCTTGGTGCGACCGAATACAACCTGTATGTTTAAATCGCGATTGTTTCTTTGCGACATCTTAGATATTTACCAGAGAGTTGCGTGTTACAAATTTATTATGTTGTTGCAACATAAACATGTGGACTGAAGAATCCTCTCTATTCTAACGACATAAGTTTTTAACATGCATTATAATTTACACGTCCATCCTTATTAAATCGGCTTACTCAAATAGGACTACTTAACATCTCGACTTCATTCCATTCATTGCTATATTTTAGTCATAAATCAAAAGTGTCTAAGAAACTGGAATTTAATACATATTTTGATAATAAAAGAACTTGTTGCATAAAAGTTAAAAACAACATCGGAATTTATACATTTATTTATTAACATCTTTTGTAACTAGAAAACTACAAGTCATAAAAAAATGTAATTAATCATAAATTGTTTATTATGTACCATATTAACATAATTCATAACCATATTCATTCATATTCTGACAATTCTTGAGTTATATTCCATAAGACCCATAAATCTCAAAATGCACTATTTTGATGCTAATATTTCTTATAGCATAAAAACTAAAAACGATGAAGGAAAATTTTGTTGAGATTAATTGTTCATAACGAGTCATATAAACTTAATGCATTAATGGTTTCCATTCGTTTGTTGCTGTTTTTTAGTTATAGATCAAAAATTTCCTTAAACAACGGAATTTACACATTTATTTATTAACTTATTTTCTAACTAGAAAACTACAAGTCATAAGAAAAAATGTAATTAATCATAAATTGTTTATTATGTACCATATTAACATAATTCATAACCATATTCATTCATATTCTGACAAATCTTGACATATTCCATAAGACCCATAAATCTCAAAACGCACTATTTTGATGCTAATATTTCTTATAGCATAAAAACTAAAAACAATGAAGGAAAATTTTGTTGAGATTAATTGTTCATAACGACTCATATAAACATAATGCATTAATGGTTTCCATTGGTTCATTGCTGTTTTCAGTTACAGATTAAAAATTTCCTTAAACATCGGAATTTACACATTTATTAATTAACATCTTTTATAACTAAAAAACTACAAGTCATAAGAAAAAATGTAATTAATCATAAATTGCTTATTATGTACCATATTAACATAATTCATAATTATATTCAAACATACTCTGAAAATTCTTGAATTATTTTCCATGAGATCCATAAATCTCAAAACGCACTATTTTGATGATAAAATTTCTTATAGCATAAAAATGAAAAAGGATGAAGCAAAATTTTATTAAGATTAATTGTTCATAACGACTCATATAAACATACTGCATTAATGATTTCCATTAGTTCATTGCTGTATTTAGTTACAGATTAAAAATTTCCTTAAACCTCAAAATCTAGACATTCATTTATTAACATCTTTTACAACTAGAAAACTACAAGTCATAAGAAAAAATGTAATTAATCATAAATTGTTTATTATGTACAATATTAACATAATTCATAACTATATCCATCCATACTCTGACAATTTTTGAGTTATATTTCATGAAATATATAAATCTCAAAACGCACTATTTTGATGCTAATATTTCTTGTAGCATAAAAATGAAAAACAATGAAGGAAAATTTTATTAAGATTAATTGTTCATAACGACTCATATAAACATACTGCATTAATGGTTTCCATTAGTTCATTGCTGTATTTAGTTACAGATTAAAAATTTCCTTAAACCTCAAAATCTAGACTTTCATTTATTAACATCTGTTATAACTAGAAAACTACAAGTCATAAGAAAAAATGTAATTAACCATAAATTGTTTATTATGTAACATATTAACATAATTCATCAACATATCCATCCATAGTCTGACAATTCTTGAGTTATATTCCATGAAATCCATAAATCTCAAAACGCACTATTTTGATGCTAATATTTCTTGTAGCATAAAAATGAAAAACGATGAAGGAAAATTTTATTAAGATTAATTGTTCGTAACGACTCATATAAACATAATGCATTAATGGTTTCCATTGGTTCATTGCTGTTTTCAGTTACAGATCAAAAATTCCCTTAAACATCGGAATTTACACATTTATTTATTAACATCTTTTATAACTAAAAAACTACAAGTCATAAGAAAAAATGTAATTAATCATAAATTGTTTATTATGTAACAAATTAACATAATTCATAAACATATCCATCCATAGTCTGACAATTCTTGAGTTATATTCCATGAAATCCATAAATCTCAAAACGCACTATTTTGATGCTAATATTTCTTGTAGCATAAAAATGAAAAACGATGAAGCAAAATTTTATTAAGATTAATTGTTTATAACGACTCATATAAACATAATGCATTAATGGTTTCCATTAGTTCATTGCTGTATTTAGTTACAGATTAAAAATTTCCTTAAACCTCAAAATCTAGACTTTCATTTATTAACATCTTTTATAACTAGAAAACTACAAGTCATAAGAAAAAATGTAATTAACCATAAATTGTTTATTATGTAACATATTAACATAATTCATCAACATATCCATCCATAGTCTGACAATTCTTGAGTTATATTCCATGAAATCCATAAATCTCAAAACGCGCTATTTTGATGCTAATATTTCTTGTAGCATAAAAATGAAAAACGATGAAGGAAAATTGTATTAAGATTAACTGTTCATAACGACTCATATAAACATAATACATTAATGGTTTCCATTGGTTCATTGCTGTATTTAGTTACAGATAAAAAATTTCCTGCAACATAGGAATTTACACATTTATTTATTAACATCTTTTATAACTAGAAAACTACAAGTCATAAGAAAAAATGTAATTAATCATAAATTGTTTATTATGTAACATATTAACACAATTCATAAATATATCCATATTCTGACAATTCTTGAGTTATATTCCATGAGACCCATAAATCTCAAAACGCACTATTTTGATGCTCATATTTCTTGTAGCATAAAAATTAAAAACGATGAAGGAAAATTTTATTAAGATTAATTGTTCATAAAGACTCATATAAACATAATGCATAAATGGTTTCCATTGGTTCATTGCTGTTTCAGTTACAGTTCAAAAATTTCCTTAAACATCGGAATTTACACATTTATTTATTAACATCTTTTATAACTAGAAAACTACAAGTCATAAGAAAAAATGTAATTAATCATAAATTGTTTATTATGTAACATATTAACATAATTCATAACCACATATCCATCCATACTCTGACAATGCTTGAGTTATATTTAATGAGCCCCATAAATCTCAAAACGCACTATTTTGATGCTAATATTTCTTGTAGCATAAAAATTAAAAACGATGAAGGAAAATTTTATTACGGTAAATTGTTCATAACGACCCATATAAACATACTGCATTAATGGTTACCATTAATTCATTGCTGTTTTTAGTTACAGATTAAAAATTTCCTTAAACCTCAAAATTTAGACTTTCATTTATTAACATTTTTTATAACTAGAAAACTACAAGTCATATGAAAAAATGTAATTAATCATAAATTGTTTATTATGTACCATATTAACATAATTCATAATTATATCCAAACATACTCCGAAAATTCTTGAGTTATATTCCATGAAATCCATAAATCTCAAAACGCACTGTTTTGATGCTAATATTTCTTGTAGCATAAAAATGAAAAACGATGAAGGAAAATTTTATTAAGATTAATTGTTCATAAAGACTCATATAAACCTAATGCATTAATGGTTTCCATTGGTTCATTGCTGTTTTCAGTTACAGATCAAAAATTTCCTTAAACATCGGAATTTACACATTTATTAATTAACATCTTTTATAACTAAAAAACTACAAGTCATAAGAAAAAATGTAATTAATCATAAATTGTTTATTATGTAACATATTAACATAATTCATAAACATATCCATATTCTGACAATTCTTGAGTTATATTCCATGAAATCCATAAATCTCAAAACGCACTATTTTGATACTAATATTTTTTGTAGCATAAAAATGAAAAACGATGAAGGAAAATTTTATTAAGATTAATTGTTCATAACGACTCATATAAACATACTGCATTAATGGTTTCCATTAATTCATTGCTGTTTTTAGTTACAGATTAAAAATTTCCTTAAACCTCAGAATTTAGACTTTCATTTATTAACATCTTTTATAACTAAAAAACTACAAGTCATAAGAAAAAATGTAATTAATCATAAATTGCTTATTATGTACCATATTAACATAATTCATAATTATTTCCAAACATACTCTGAAAATTCTTGAGTTATATTCTATGAGATCCATAAATATCAAAACGCCCTATTTTGATACTAATATTTCTTGTAGCATAAAAATTAAAAACGATGTAAAAAAATTTTATTAAGATTAATTGTTCATAACGACTCATATAAACATAATGCATTAATGGTTTCCATTAGTTCATTGCTGTATTTAGTTACAGATTAAAAATTTCCTTAAACCTCAAAATTTTGACTTTCATTTATTAACATTTTTTATAACTAGAAAACTACAAGTCATAAGAAAAAATGTAATTAATCATAAATTGCTTATTATGTACCATATTAACATAATTCATAATTATATCCAAACATACTCCGAAAATTCTTGAGTTATATTCCATGAAATCCATAAATCTCAAAACGCACTATTTTGATGCTAATATTTCTTGTAGCATAAAAATGAAAAACGATGAAGCAAAATTTTATTAAGATTAATTGTTCATAACGACTCATATAAACATAATACATTAATGGTTTCCATTGGTTCATTGCTGTTTTCAGTTACAGATCAAAAATTTCCTTAAACATCGGAATTTACACATTTATTTATTAGAAATCTTTTATAACTAGAAAACTACAAGTCATAAGAAAAAATGTTATTGATTATAAATTGTTTATTGTGTACTATATTAACATAATTCATATCCATATCCATTCATCCTTTGATAATTCTTGAGTTATATTCCATGATATCCATAAATCTTAAAACGCACTATTTTGATGCTAAGATTTCTAGTAGTATAAGAATTTGATGAAGATTTTATTAAGATTAATTGTTTATAATGAATCATAGAAACATAACGCATCAATGGTTTCAATTCATTCATTATTGTTTTCTACTTACAAATCAAAATATCCTTAAATCTCAAAACTTAGACTTTTATTTATTAACTTTTTTTGTAACTAGAAAACTACAAGTAGGTAGTAAAAGTTTTGAAGTATACGTTCACCTAACTTATAATTTGAAGATCATGTAGTTATGGTTAGAGAAGAGATAACTCGTAAAGTATTTATGTAATGACGCGTGATGTATTCAGTCTCGCTGTTTGTGATCAGAATGGCTTATTTCGCGCTTTAGCTCTTCCTAGTAACCTATTAATTAAAACTTCAACGATGGGGTGTTCGACTTTTGCGTGGGCTGCAACAAACTGCTACTTCCTACGTTTGCTATTTGCACAATACTTTCTGTGAATATTCTACAGTTCATATATACATTTTCCAGAATATAACAAATCGTCAAAGCAGGTTTAATCTGAGATACATGATTTCGGTTAATCGAAATCTTCTAAATCTTTGCACGATTCTCGATTGACTAAGATTGCTATCCATAGCTCCTAGATTTTTCTCACTTTAACATTAAAAGCATCACAACGAAGATCTGAATTCTCGTTATTCAATCAGCTCCCATCTAATTCCAGAAACGTATCCAACGCAACCTTAAAGAATCCTGGTGTATCCCAAATCTTGGTATATATGGGTGTAGTGCCTCGGTCGCAAACGACCTCAGCTTAATAAAAACATCCCTCGACAATAATTTACGCGATATCGCTTGCCGTTTGATCAGTTGGCCGAGGCAGTGCAATATGTGTTATCTAATTTTGTATTCATATAGGTTGAATTGATGCGCCTCGGCCGCCAGCGATCTCGGCTCCCCTTATCCCAAAAGAGGATATCGCAAATTTTGTATAATTCTAACTACTTATTTACGTGAAGATTAGGGATATGCTTAATTTTAAAGCGACTTTTGTTCCATTCTGTATAATCTTCTGCATAATATCCAGTCTTTTTGTTTCTAATTGTTGTCATGTAGTATATAGACTATTTCGAGTAGTGTGTAGTCTTGTTCAAGCAGTATGTAGTTTTTTTCAAGAATTATTGGTCTTCTGCAATCAATATCTCCTTTAAAGTATCTGCCTTATTTCTATCAACTTATTACTATATTTATGGCTTCATTCTTTCATATTTTTGCCTTCTATCTGGTTTGTAATAGCTTATTAAATAATTTCTGACCTGATTTTGCAATTTCTTTAGTGTCCAGTAACGTATTAATACAGCATTTTTCTGTCATTTCTGCCTTATCGCTAGTTTATAATAACTTACTAATATATTTCTGGCTTCGTTATACTATTTCTCTAGTTTCTTCTAACTTATTAGTATATTTCTGAATCAGTTGTACCATATTTCTGCTTTATCTGTAGCACTTTGTAAGTTATTAAAACATTTTCGGCTTTGTTCTGCCATATTTCTGCATTTTCTCTAGTTTGTAATAACTTTCTAATACCTTTCTGGCTTTGTTATGTAATCTCTAATTTCTTGTAACTTTTTAGTATATTTTGGCTTCATTGTGCCATATTTCTGACTTATCTTTAGTATCTAGTAAGTTATTAAATCATGTTCGACTTTGTTCTGTCATATTTCTGCCTTCTCTCTAGTTTATGGTAACTTAGTAATACATTTCTGGCATTATTACGTGATCTCTATAGAGTTTCTTGTAACTTACTAGCATATCTCTAGCTTCTTATTGTCCTATTTCTCACTTATCTGTAGTATTGAGTAAGTTATTAAGTTTCTTGTAACGTATGGAAATATATTTTACTTCGTTGTGCTATGTTTTTGCCATCTCTCTAGATTTCAATAATTATTAATACTTTTCTGGTTTTTTTCTGTCATATTTTTTCACTCTTTGTGGTTTCCAGTAACTATTAAATATATTTCTGTCATTTTCAGCCATATTTCTGCCTTGTCTGTAGTATCTAGTGACGTATAAATACATTTTTGACATCGTTCTGCCATATTTCTGCCATCTCTCTAGTTTCTAATAATTTATTAATACCATTTTTACTTCATTCTGCCTTATCTTTATAATACATCTTTTTAGTATAATTCTTTGTTCTGTTAAAAATGGTCCGTTTTCTTATTATATGTCATTTATTTCCACTATATTGTTGTATTGTTGGTGTGGGCACATTATTGACTCATTTCTGTCTTGCTTGTAAAACCTTTTAATATGAATCTGCCCACTTAAAAGTTTTTCCATCTTCATAGTGTTTTCCTTATGACATGCTATTGGTATGTAATTATACCAATTATTTTTGCTTTCTATCTAATTTCTAGACACTTTAATAAGCATCAAACTTCGTTTTAGGAGGTATTTTGAATCTTTTTGTTTTCTTTTGAATATTGGACCATTAATTAATATTGATTTCTCTGTCTTATTTTTCTGTAAAGTATTTATTTCTTATTCATGCAATATATGTTTATTAGCAGTAGTCAAACAATGTGTGGTATTCTTTAATCAATGAGATGTTTATTCAATGAGATTTCTCAATAAGAAATCGTCTTCTTCAGGTAGGATATAGTTTTCTGCAAGCAATATCTAATCCTTTGCAATGAGAACTTAATCTTTTGCAATCAGTATAAAGTGTTTTTCAAGTAATATGTGATCTTTGGCAATTCTCAAAGTATGTGTAGTCTTCTTCTAGGAATATTTTGTTATCATCAAGCAGTACATAATGTTACTCAAGCAGTTTCTAGACTTTGTTGTCTTTATGAAATATGTGATGTTTTGCATTCGTTAAACTATTTGTAGTTTTCTTATGACAACATCTCTTTAATCAGTACACAGTCAAAATTAAATAAATTTTAGTCTTTCCAAGAAGTATATGGTCTTCTACAATCAATATCTACATTTTTTATGCAATACGCGATCTTTGGAAATCGTTAAACAATATGTAACAAATTAGTTATAGCTCAAATTAATTATTTTCTGATTTTGCTTAAAACTAGTCATTATCTACCCGATTATTTAACATTTATCATTAATATTGAACGCGTTCAAAGTTTTGGATTCGCTGTAGTTGTGTATATAGTATATGCACACAAACTTTCATTGACCTTATTATTTCTTGATATAAACTCGGTAAGATCCTTGTAGTAGTGGGCGTAAAGAAAAAACTCTTTACTTTCAACAACCTTATGACGTCATTAAACTTCTGCACTCAATCGAAGCTGCCTCAATAACTCTCACTGCTTTTCTATCTTTCAATTACTCCTAACGGTTCTCAACGACTCCTAGTTGTTCTAAATACTTCTCAAAGTCTCTGAATAATTTTTAATTGCTCTCAATACCTCTTTTGGATGTGTTAAGGTAATAATAATTTTGCATGTAGAACTTGAACAGTTCGCGTAATTGCAGTTAATTCACTAGGAATTCGATTCATCTCGATTTGGGCCACAGGGAATTCGCTTCTGGTCGGTTTGCTTTCTCGATAAGTAATGATCAACATTGGCCTTGGGGGTCAGCGGTTAAGCCGATGAATTGCGTTGTGGGATGGACCACTTAACGTTCCATGGACCTCCCATGTAGCAAAATCAATACACACTTTCAACCTCATACATTATGCAATTCCATTTATACTTTATGCTTTCATTCCTCATATTTTCTTTATTGCGAAAAATATTTATAGAATAATTAAATTTAGTAATTAATAATTAATGAATCATAATTAATTTAATAATTAATTAAGTTTAATATCAAATAACTCGATATTAAATAATTAATTTAGTATTTACTTTATTATTTCCTTTCAATTATTTTATCTCACGTATCTAACCATCGCCAAATTCAATTAGCAAAGACAATCTACGACGTGCCGAACCCAACAGAGGCGGTTGGGTGCTTGCAACGAGGCAGACCAATTATATGCCGACAAAGTCCGCAACTGTGAGTTGTGGGAGCAAACAGAAGGGAACCATAGAAGTGTGGTTTTCAACTCTCTTCGTTTATCGCCGAGCAAGAAGAACACAACCGTTTGCGATACGTTAATATAATTGAATCCATCATTGGGATGATTACTTCGTCACGGAAATCCGAAGAAGACATCACCTTGACCACTTCCGCATTGCATTTCGCATTCAATTTATTTATTTATTTTTTAATCTGTAAGAAAAATTCGTTGATTTTTTTATTTTCCAGAACGTTTTAATGATTCGTTATAAAAAAATTGTTACACCAATTCCATATATGGCTTGAAAAGAAAAAACTGGAAAGTCATTTTCTTTCAACCCTCCAGTTCGACGCGTGGAAGTCTCAGTTTACGTGTAAATGCGTCTTACACCGAGTGTTTTGTTCACCGTACTTTACGAGCCATTGTATTCGACTCAGTGTGCATTAGCAGCGCCGTCGGCCTATGCTCTTTACCGAGAAACCTGCGTTAAATTAACCTAGAAGAAAGAATGCCCGACCCAAGTCGGTAAGTGTGTTTTCCAAAAGAACGAGAACTCGAAGCTAACAAGCTTAAAACCGATTTACGGCTGCTGAAATTATAGACGCCAATTTTTATTTTTATTTTAAGGCACATAAAATACCTGAGATAATAATAATAATATATATTTATTAACCCCATTACATGCAGAAAGAATTACAAAAAAGAAACTACAAAATAAAAAACAATAAAAAGTAACATAATCAAACAAAATATCAATTAAACTAAATTTGGAGCTAAAAAGGATCAAGTCAGTTAAACAAGAATGCTAAACTGTTTTTCATTGGCCCTTGAATATAAAAAAAAAATATATATAATACATCCTAATGATGAATCAAAACCCAACCCAGCACCAAGTCAATTGTCACAGTTTCAACTCAGAAAATTATAATTTAACGAATTGAAATTAAAAACAAAAGGCGAAATCATAAAAAAAGTATTAATTATATTAACGATGACTCATTTCCTCCTGCTGCATCCACAGCTCCACTTTAAGTTTTCTCTTGAATCCGCGCTCATTCTCCAGCCTCATCAGAATAGGAATGTTGTTATAAATGTTATGTCACACATCTTCTACCCTCCTCTCCCCTTTCCACCCCTTCGCCTCCTCGCCCCCATCATCTCCCTCATCCATCTTTTGCCCTCGCCCCCCTCTCCCAAAATCTGCTTCCTCTCCATTGTCTCCTCCCTTAGCTCATTACACCCTCTCAGCATGTGTTCCAGCGTATCTTCCTTCTCGTATCTGTGACCTTCTTTCCTGCCGCTGTATATCTCTGCCCCGATCTCTCAGTTCTCTCCACATTTCACCTCTTTCCGCTCTTCTGTTTTCGATCCCAGTTAGTGAGTATCCCACTCTTCTATAATATTCTTTTCTGTCTCTTTGCCCATAGATCAGCCTCCCCCCCTTAATTTCCCTCCAGCACTCACCCAGAATCCCGCAATGTGGTCTTGCTTCTATCATTTCCTCATACTTCACTGCTCTTCTCCCCGCTTCCCCCCTTACTGCCTTCAGCGTAACCTCCTCCCTCACTACATACCCTGAGGTCTCCCTTGCCAACCCCAGTACCCATCTCCAATATCGTGTTTGTATATCCTCCAGCAAACCTTGTTCTCTTCATCCCCATACTTCTGCGCCGTACATCATTGTGCTCCTTAAAAAGCCATCAAACATAACCTTCCTTTTTCCCACGTCCCCCCCAAAAGTTCTTTCTCGCCGTCACGTGCGCCCCGACCTTATTACTTTTCGGGAAACCATATCCCAGGTACGTGTACTCTTCCACTTGCTCTATCTCTCTTCCCTGCCACTCCATTCCTCCTTCTTTCTTCTTCCGCCTTTGCAGAACTTCATTATCTTTGTTTTCTCGACGTTTACCTCCAACCCCTTCGCTTTAAAATATCTTTCCAGGGACTTCATCATCTCCACCGCCTCTCTAGCCACGACCACCAAATCGTCCGCGTACGCCAAGGCGTGCACCTTTGTTCCTCCTATCACCACCCCACCCATTTGCCCCTTCGCAAGTCTCTTTTCCAAGTCCTTCGTATATTGCGAATAGTGTGGGACTAAGCTGGCACCCCTGTCTCAATCCCTTTGTCGTCCAGAATACCTCACATAACTCTTCCCCCACTTTAACCTTGGCCATCGTCTCCCTGTACATCTCTTTCACCCTCCCTATCAGTTGTTCTGTTATACCACTCTTCCTCATTTCCTCCCACAACTTCTCTCATCCACGTTATCGAATGCAGCCTTCAGGTCAATAAACAATCCATACAGCTTTCCCTCATTCTTGCTCAACTCCTTATCTACCAGGTGTTTCAGAATGTATATATTGTCAATTGCCCCTCTTCCCTTCCTGAATCCTGCCTGCCCATCCGGCAACAATTCTCCCCTCTCCATTTCCTATTCCAACCTCCCCAGCAGTACCTTTGCATAAATTTTGAAAGTTGTGTCCAACAGGGCGATCCCTCTATAATTGCTCACCACCCTTTTATTCCCCTTTTTATACAGTGGGCATATTATCCCCATCCTCCACCTGTCCGGAAACCTCTCCCCCAACCATACGTCGTTTATTACCTTCCATAGCTTCTTCATCGCCGTTTCCGTCGCCTCCAAGCATGTCTCATTCTGGATCTTAGCCTCTCCTAGCCCCTCTTCAGTCCCCTCAACACTGCCTCCGTTTCTTCCAGTGTTATCTCTTCTCCTCCTTGCAGCCCTCGCTCTCCCTCTCCCAGTCTTCTTTCTTCCACCCCTCCAAGCAATCCCATGAAGTAGGTTCTCCATTCAGTCATTTGTATATCTCTGCTGACTTCCTCTCTTCCCTTCCTCATCCTCTTTAAGTACATCCATACCTCATTTTCCTCTTTCAACTCCTTAATCTTCTCAGTTTCCCTTTCCTCTTCTTTTTCTTGCTTTCTTCTTTGTATTTTCTCCTGGTCTCTATATATCTACCTATCTCTAGCTCCCCTCTCTGCCACTGTCTCAATTTCCTTCTAGCTTCTCTCTTAGCCTCTCTGCATTCCCTATCATACCATTCGTTTCTTCCCAGTCTAGTCCCCTGTCGCCCACTCTCTTTCTTCAACATCGCCTCCCTAACCACCTCTATTAGTTCATTCAACCCGTCGGCCTTCTCCACCCGCGGACCCCAGCTTGAAAACTTTCTTCTATAATGTTCTATCCCCTCTTTCGAGCAATCTACCCTAATGTATTTTCCACCATTTTCCCTTATCTTTCTGTTCCTTCTTCCCCTCGATCGCTTTATGCACACTTCTAGAGGCTGGTGATCCGACTCTACCAACGCCCCAACCCTAAATGTTTCTATCCTCTCCCAGATTCCTTGATCCACTACCACGTAATCTATCACATACGCCCCCCTTGCACCCGTATAGGTATATTCCCCTTCATCTCCTTCCTCGATATTCCCATTCAGTATCTCCCATCCCCTCTCCTCTACCCACTTCAGCATCTCCCTTCCTTCTCCATTCAGAATCTTATCTTTGGACCGTCGCCCCTCTCCCTCGTCCCCATCTCTCCTCTTCCTCCTTCTTCCATTATTCTTGCATTAAAGTCCCCTCCAATAATCAGGTCTAAGGAGTCTTATAAATAAGTATTTTATGATACAAACAAGCACAGTGTAAAATTCTCTGTCGTGACATATCTAGCCAATCAACCCATGCAAGCGAGTGAGATATCCTCTCCCGTCTTCTGATCCCAAATATAAAACGAAGGCAGAGTTCTGTCTGCAGCATCAATGCAAGAATGGCAAAGCGGATTCCCGAAGTTAAAGATGGTTAACACAAGTGCTTCGCACAAATGTATTCTTAATTTTTGATGTAAAAGGTTTTTGTTGGAATGCAATAGCTTGAAGGTGGAATAAGCCCGCTGAAGAAGACTTCTGACATGACTTCTAAATCGCAAATCAGAGTCCAGCGCAACACCTAAATTACGTACTACATCTGAAAATTGAAGTCGTTGGTTGTTAATAAGTATATTTAAGGACTGCCTAACGTTATTCGCGGGCAACCCTCCTCCGAAGACGATAACAGAGGATTTTGATGCATTTATAGATAAACAATGGCGCTTGTCATTCTGAAGCAATAATTCAAGATCAGAATTAATTCGAAGTTCGGACATGCTCAAGTCTCTCCCATCAAAACCGAGGTATATTTGAGTATCATCAGCATACATGTGGTTTTTGCAATGCTTTAGATTGTTCCAATCTAAAGCGAGAGATTAAGAGTGTAAATTAGGTATAATATTGGTCCCAAGATTGATCCTTGAGGTACACCTAAAGCAATATAACCTCTCTTCGACAAAACACCCTGAAATTTAACAATTTGCGAACGATGTAAAAGATAGTTTTTGAAAAAATCGATAGCCAACGAGGGAAACCAACATAATGAAGCACAGCAAGTAAAGTCGAATGATGGAGGGTGTCAAACGCTTTCGAAAAGTCAATTAGGATGAGAGCCGTAACATTTCCCTCATCCAATCCACGCAAAATATCATCGGTCATATTCAGAAGAGCTGTAGTACAGCTGTAACCAGGACGAAAACCAGACTGAGTAGATGGAAGTAAATTAAAAGTATTAAGATGATCCCAAATCCTTACAGCCACAATCCGTTCTACTACCTTCGGGTAAACATTTACGATGCTAATAGGCCGAAGATCATTTAGTTACTGCATTTCGGGATGGGAGACACCAAAGCAGTCTTCCATTGATCGGGAAAGACACCCAGCTCCAGACAAAGATTGACACAATGATGGCACAACTACGGAACAATCACAGGGCAACACAAAAGTAACATCCTTACGCTAATACCATCACTTCCAACTGCATTGGTTTTAATAGATTGCAGCTCACGATAGATTTCGTCTTCCGAGGCTAAAGAAAAGGATAAAGTAGTACAGATCTGAGGCAGAATATTAGAGTTGTAGAGTTTAATAAGCTCTGTCCTAATACTACCAGTCCTATTACCGCCAATGCCTAAAGACCGAAAGGCACCCCGCAATTTCCTGGAATCACCACCCCTGCATATGTGAGATGAAAAAGCTTTTTTTCACGTTGAAGTGCATTATTGGTGAAATTACGCAGTACTTTATAATAGGTGAAATCAGAGGGTAGTCTGGAAGCCTTAAATGACATAGGCTTTATCCCTCAGCTTCATAAGCAGCCTAATATTGTCAGTAACCCAAGGCCGATAATTCTTACGTAAAACAACAGTATTGAAAGGAGCATATATTATATTGAAAAGATTAATAATATGATAATTAATGAAATCAACCTTGTCACCAATACTGCAAAAACAGACATATGCAAAAATTCCCACCAAGGCACAGCACACAGATGGTCCAGAAAAGCTTCCGAGTTGAAATCCTTAAAATCTCTATAAGTAATACTCTTAACAGGATTTGGACGTATTTCAAATGATAATGTGACAAAAACAAGTGAATGATCAACAATATTGTGAATATCAGCGACTATTGTAAAATCAATCAAGGTAGCGGAAGAAAGGGTGATCCGTGTTGGACTCAATATAACTTGATGAAGACTAAACTGCTCAATGGTAGCAATAAATCGATTACCATAAAAGCCATCAACATCTAACCCATTTATGTTGAAATCACCTAAGCTGACAATTTCCTCAGAAGATGGAGCAAGATAGGATAGGACATCTTCAAAACGCGAGAGAATTTTACCCAAACCTCCATGAGGTCGATAAACAACACCAATCACCATGGAAACAGCAAAAGTCAATAAGTTCAATCCAAAGATGCTCTAAAGTGGAAGATATTTCTTGAAATAAAATATTATATTTCAGTGTCGATTTAATGTAAAAGCCAACTCCACCCCCCGAACCTGCATTAGTGTGACTACAAGGACACAATCTACCAGCAAACACGGATTGATAACCATTAATTGAATATTTTGAACTAATTGTATCAGTATAAATCCAAGTTTCAGGTATTGCAAAAATATCGAAGTTCCCATCGACAATCAAATCCTTAATACCTAGAAAATGAGCCGGTAAAGAACGAACATTTAAATGAGCAATTTTCATTATTGATCAGTTACAGATAGTTCTATAGAAACAAAGGAGAACAGGGGGAATTCATCAATTTAGTTGTTAAAATTAAAAAATAAAATAAAACAGGAAAACCCTTTAATATAATTTACTCAAAAAAAAAGAGAAAAAAGAAAACAAACTCAACCGAGTTGACAATGTAAATAGCATAAAAGGTAATAAAAAAGAAAGAAAATAATAGAAACAACTGTAAGATTGAAACCTCGTCCCATTATAATTAAATTCATTTCGTACGCTACTCGGCATCTTGTATGGATGAATAAAAAAAATCTTAAAAAGACAAAATTTTTCATAACTGAATCGCTAATAAAGAAACGCATGGAGCTTTATAAGTCCGCCACTGCAGCTGCAGGTCCCAAAAGTACATGGACCGCTGACGGCAAAATCTTTGTTGCCACATCTAATGGTAAGAGAGCTATTGTCCGTGATGTTGATGATTTGGAAAAATATCTTAAACCCAAGAATCAAGAAGGAAGAGTTACCAGATCAAAAGCTCAGCCAGTCGGAAATCTAAACTTTATTGTTTTATTATTTGCTTTGTCTCTTGTTTTATTTTGTGCATAATTACTCTCTTAATTAACTTTTTTTATCATGTATTATAGAGTTTTTGGCATGGACTTTGGTAGATATACAGTGTGTCCGTAAAGTAACGGATATAGTCGATAAAATCATAATAAACGGTTTATGGAAAAATTCCTGAAACGGGTCTAAAAATTTTTTGCAATTTTTTGTTGTAGATTTCAAATTCTTTCCGCCATTTTTAAACGAGTTATGACGTCATCGATATTTTTTTCAAATAGCAATCTCCCATTTTTATTACGGAATATGAAAGAGGATTTTTTCGGAATCTAGTACAGTCAATATTAACATTGGTTACATAAGAAAATTTTCGAGAAAAATTACTTTAAAGTTTAATTACTTCAAATTTATATAATGATAAAAATAGCAGTAGCCATGAGTGACTATGGTAACCAATTATTTTAAACAATTCCCTGAGCGTCAACAACTGATTTAGTAAAGCTTCTTAAAGTGTGGTGGCGCGTCATCTTGTTGGAATAACTGCCGTTGGAATTGAGTTGTGTCAACATTATCCGGATGGAAGGAATGACATCGCTTTGAAAAAATTTAAACATCTCTTTCCAGTTAAGGTTTCCTCAAATACTTTGCAGATATTAGGTATGCGATTTTCTTGGCTAATTTGGATTTTGGGTAGCACAATACCGACAACTTTGTCTATTTACTTATCCACTCAATGTAAATGTCCCTTCGTCGAAAAAATTATGTTTTTGACAAAGTCTTCGTCATTGTTGCAAAAACTACGATTCATTGCTCGTGAATCAGGTTTACTTTATGGCAATGATATTTTGCGGGTTTTAAACTTTTATGAACCGTTGATTTACTAATGTCCAAATTAGACCCAATACTCCTTATAGTAACATGAGGGTTTTCTTGCCCAGCCAAAAGCACGATTTGTTGAACTTCCCTTGAAACATTTAGTAGGCCAGACTTCGAGAAATGCTTCAATTGACATGATTTTCATCATGTCAACAAATTTGTAGTAGTTAAACTTTAAACTAATTTTTCTCGAAAATTTTCTTATGTAAGCAATATTAATATTGAATGTACTAGATTCAGAAAAAAATCGTTCATAATGACTTTATCGCCTATATCCGTACTTTATCGCCTACTTTATGTACACACTGTATAAAAGCCAGGTTAACTTTTTGCTTTGTTTGATTATTTTCTTTCGTATCTTTGCTTTTTTTGTTGTTTATTTTTGAATTGAAGCCCATATCCTGGCACCCTCTCTAGATGATTTGTCTTTCTCATCATGTTTTAATGAATTTTCTTCCTCTTAATAACAATTACATTAAATACTAGGTTATTTAGAGCTTGTTTCGCACATCTTAGGATTTACATATTTATTTGATGGAAATCTACAATTACAGGAGCCGTAGCGGGATTTCATACGCAAGGGATAATTGAATATTAAATTGCACTTTCGTGAAAAGCGGTTATGGTGGCTATGGTGGCAAAGCTGGCGTACGTGTACGTCGAAATTAGTTGATGCATAAATTGGACACTGTCAATTACTGCTATGAACATACAAGCTCTGTCCAGCTATATCGCCATTACCCGAACAACCCAACGATAAAATTGCCACATTGTCAAGTTTATTAGGGCGAGTAAAAAGTCATAACGGTTATGGTAATGGTTAAAACGCGTCAATTTAATTCCTTTTATGTTTAGGTTATTAAGTTGAATTAAAACACATAGTTTAAAGTAAATGTTTGATTTTCTTTGGTGTTTTAATTTATCAAAACACTTGATGTGCATTTTACAAGTCTTCTGCAAGATGATGGAGGCATTAACAGTCTTGTTATTGTAGCGCTCGGAGCGAAGTGCATAAACCGAGTCGACCCACTTTATTGTTACGCCGTCTAACGCCTGGCCTTGTTTACTTTTGTTCAAACTTTCTCTTTTCGCCAGACCTTAATCGTTTGCGTCAGGCCGTACATAATCGCGGGCACAACTTGGTTTTAATTAAAACGAAGCCGATAAACGCCGTGTTTGCCGGAGACAGCGCTATTATTATTTTCTAAAAGCTTAAAAACAAAACGTATTTTCACCCTACTATCCACAATACCTATTAAAGTAAGAAATTTTAAATTACTGCGTCAAATTATTAATTCGGTGAATTATTTGAATCATATATTCAACAAGTTGTAGTATAAGAGGTACAATACAAGTATGTAAGAGGGCACTGTGCTTTCCATTAATTTCAATTTAAATGCATATCCGCCCGGTAGAATGCAACCGAGGGACTCTCATCGCGATACAAGATCTAGCAAACGCAATTATTGCTATGCACAGGGGTTATTTAACGACGACGGTTGCTTCTTGGAAGTCGAAGCGTTGTATAACAAAATAATAGGCAAAGAAGCACTTGTTGCTTTCCAATTTAATTACAACCAATAGAAACTTTACACAGACGCTTGAAAGTGTTTAGACGGAAAATAATTAAAACTGTAATTATCTAAATTTTAATTAATTGAATAAAATTCATTTCAAAACGCTGCAATTTTAATTGTAATATGTATACCGCTCGGGAAAATCCCTTATTTTGTACTTTGAAGCACATTCAACATATCGTGTGTACAAAGGTAGCTGTGAATGTGCTTCCGATGTAAATACATTATGTTGTGAATGCTTAGAAGAAGATGGGGAAATTATCGACGTTATCTAAAAAATACGGAGTTTCTAATCAACAACGGTAACTCACACGTTATTTTGTGATTTTAAAATTTTTCATTGTTGTTCTAGATTGTTCTAGAGTTGTTCTACATTTTCCCCATTTTTGAAAAAATCAGATTTTCTTTCTTGTTCTGGGTTGTTCTAGTTATTGCTCAAAAAATCCAAAATTATGGGATACACTATTACGAAGTTATAACTGAAAATAGGTTTAGCTGCCAAAATAACGAGTTGATTGCTGTGACCATAGTTTTTCTATTTTCAATTGCATATTACAAATATATACTTGTTATACTTAAAGCAATCTGGAACAGCTATTATTTTCAGTAGAACAACTCTATAAAGGACACACTATTATTTGAAAATGAAAGTTTTTGAAAGTTTCAGTCAGTAATTCTTGCGTTAGAGGTTTTAAATTACACAATAACAATTAAAAAGCATATAATGATCTAAAATAACTCAAACTTTGCTGATTGAAATTATTCTAGGTGTGTTTTACGTTTAAAATAGAGAAAAAAAGGTTTTTCTGGTTATACGGACATTAATTTTACAAAATCATATCTTTCTAAAAATACAGCAAAATGCAGAACTAAAAAGAAAAATAATAAATCAACAAATGAATAATCCAACTATTCGATCAACAAACAAAAATACACTATTATTTGTATTATACATTATGTATTAAAAACTAAATATCTCTGTATCCCATCCACACAGAGATATACAGGGTGTGTCAAATTTCTAGAATATAGCCAATAACTTCGCCATTTGTGGTTTTAAAGAAAAATGTTTCAAATACAACTTTCTTTGTATTGTTTTTTGTTTCGTTGCTATGGTAACCAACATTGTTATTTTAAATGGGATGCATATATTATTTTTGCATACTTTGATAGAGGATAAGTCCCTCTATGCGATGAACATATCAAATCATATGGTTGTATAAGAAAAAAATGCGTTTTTTGAAAGTCTTAAATCAGCTAATTACAATCAAAGTAGGCGCCGAAAAACTGACAATTTAAACAAATATGGCTGAATTAAGCGAACGCCAAAGAATCCAAATATTAATAATGTATGGGTACGGTGTAGGTGCACTGTCCAATAATATTTACCCGGATACAAAAATTACACAATCCAAAGCATCCGAAATATTAGAAAAAAGTTTTTTACACCGGGAGTGTTAAAAATCTTCCAAAAAGTTGATGGCCGAAGACAGTTACCAATGACTATACATTATTAATTATTCATAATTGTTGAAACTGTAATTTTTTTGACATTTAAAGCTGTCAACGGCGTTATTTCAGCTTGTACTTTGATTGTAATTAACTGATTTAAGACTTTCAAAAAATACATTTTTTCTCGATTTTTTTCTTACACAACCATATGATTTGATGTGTTAATCACATAGAGGGATTTATTCTCTATCAAAGTATGCAAAAAAATATATGCATCCCATTTAAAATAACAATGTTGGTTGCCATAGCAACGAAACAAAGAACAATACAAACAAGCAAATATCGCCAAAAAATGCGCCATGATTAATAAAGCAACTTGTATTTGGAACATTTTTCTTTAAAACCACAAATGGCGAAGTGTTTGGCTATATTCCATACATTTGACACATCCTATATTTATACAGGGTGTTTCATTTAAAATGACATATGCTTATATCTCGAAAACCAAAACTTGAATCGAAAAAAGTTTCAAGTAAACTTTTTTGGTGAAAAGGGGTGAAAAAGGTATACATGAGCAGATTTTTTTTCAGGGTTGCCTAAAGGCCCTTCTGACGTCATTTTCATTTTTTCAAATCGCAGATATACTTTTTTCTTTCAACGTCTTGAACAACTTGACAAACTAAGTACTTTTTGCTTAAAAAATTTTTTTCTTAAATTCTGCTTTATGAAGATATCTACAAAAAGAAAAATAAAACAACATTTTTCAAAATGTAATTAAAAAAATTTAATTAATAAAAAAACGACTTAATTAATCGTAAAATAGTACTAAAATTCTGCTTCATTTTTGAAATCACCTTAGAACATTGATTAAAATTTATAAACTTACCTTTATACATCGACTAAATGCTCAAAATGATGACCATTTACTTCTAAACATTTCTGAATTCTCATTGAAAACGTTCTCTGCACATTGCCAAGCATTTCTTCAGTTATTGATTCGCAAGCTGCTCTGATACGGTTTTTCATATCGTTTGGTGTTGTTGGAACCTGGTTGTAAACTTTCTCTTTGAGGTAACCCCAAAGAAAGAAATTGGGAGAAGTTAAGTCGGGTGATGTAGCTGGCCAATTCACCGGTCCATTACGTCCTATCCATTTTTCAGGAAACATTTCGTCTAAAACTTCTCTTGCAGCTTGAGTACAGTGAGATGGACATCCATCATGCTGATACCGTAGCGCAAGTCTTCGCTCCAGAGTAAGGTCTTCCAACAAAACCGGTAAATCGTTCAACAAAAAATTCCTATACTTTCTGCCATTCAAATTGCCATCAATAAAAAAAGGTCCAATTATTTTATTGCCAATAATATCGCACCAGACATTAACTGACCAAGGTTTTTGATGATCAACTTGTCTTAGCCAACGAGGATTTTCATGTGACCAGTAGTGCATGTTATGACGATTTACTTGGCCGTGATTGGTGAAAGAGGATTCGTCGGGAAATAGTACATTGAAGAAAAAATTTTCATTCAATCTTAATTTTTCCATAGCCCAAGTATAAAATTGCACACGATTTTCGAAATCATCACCATGTAATGGTTGGTGTAGAGAGACATGATACGGATGAAACTTATTAAGTTTCAAAATCCGATGTACAGGTGGTTCAAATTCGATGTCCGAATAGGCTAACTCGAAAACTATAAGAGTTAGAAGAAAAGCAATTGACATGTCATGATCTCGTTTTTCGAGAAACTGCTAATGCCGAAAACCTCATCTATTTGATTCTGTTCATTCGTAACAGATCTTGCACGTGTTCGTTTTTTTTCCTCCACGTTACCACATTCCAGAAATTTTGTAACTATTCGATATAAAGTTGTAGGACAAGGCGCTCTTTCTCCAGGAAATTTTCGAACAAAAATGCGAAATTTTCACGACTTTCACCGTAAACTAACACCATCTGAATTTTCTGTGGAGTAGGTAGAAGTGCTCCAGTTTTGCTTTGATCACAATGATTTTTTCGCTTGAAATTTTTATCCCACGTGCAAGTTAGCGCACATTCAAACAAGGTTTAGAACAGTATTTACTCGATTTATAAACATTAAAAAAAAAGAATTTGGAATCAATTTTCTAAGACGATTTCAAAAGTTAAGAAGAATTTTAATATTATTTTACGATTAATTAATTTTTTTTAATTACATTTTGAAACATGTCATTTTATATTTGTTTTTGTTGATATTTTCACAACGGAAAGTTTAAGAAAAAAATTTTTTAAGCAAACAGTAATCAGTTTGTCAAGTTGTTTAAGACTTTGAAAGAAAAGTATATGGAAGTAGGTGAGGAGCTCTAGGGTATGGTTTCAATGTAAAAGTGTCAGAAGTGTGAGATGAGAGAGTAATTGGTCGAAAAGCTTTAGGATTCTTTGGATCCTTCCTTCCAGTCTACAGTATTAATGTTACTGTAACCCTCCTCCAGTTGATGGAGACATAGTTAAAGGCATAGTTAAACTCTCATTAAAAACCCTCATTATGTGTCTTTTCATATTCCCTAGGCTCTATTGAAGAAGAGCAGGAAAGTTACCATCGGGTATGGGTGTTTTGAAGGACTCAAAACTGACAACGGCCCACTTTATCAACTGGTTCTGTACAACCTGGCTGGCTATCTGCCAATCATGTCTGGTAGGAGAGTTGTTTAGTTCCACTTGGTGTGAAAGTGTTGAAAAATCTTGCAGAGAACCTGGAAATTGAACATCCATTAGTAGTGCAATGATTTTTCTGGATCCTTAGCAAAACTGCCGTCGTTCACCTGGAAGCTTATAATTTAGTATAACCTAACATCAAACATTCCTTTAAAACTTTAAAAAGTTCATTTCTTAATTCCACGCTGTTTTGGAGAAAATATTTTCTTCTCTACGCTCTCATCTTTAGTAAGTTGGAAGTTGTCAATTTGGTATAACCTGATCTCAAACGTTCCTTTATAAAATTATGCGAATTATGGCTAGTATTACTCTCTATGACAGTATATCAATGAATAAAACTTCAGTACGTCAAGCGTTTTTTTACAACCATAAAATGTTTCATTACATAACTTTCGAGAAAACTTGTTTTCTTTAATACACTTAACAAACGTCAAATCGGTGTTTTTTTCTAAACTTTTGTAAAATAAATTGTTAATCATAAATACTTTAAATTGGTTATAAACCAAATTCAAAGCTTCCTTTATAACTTCAAAAAGTTTAATTTCCTAATTCCGATCCTTTCAAAATATTACTGAATTCTTTTGCCGTTATAAAGTAATTTATTTGAAAATGTGTACACAATTTGTTAGGTAATGTAACTTGGTGTACATGCGACGTTACTTTTCGCTTTTTGGCGACCTTTATCCCCTTTTCGCTCGTTAACCTGATAAGATTTTCTCAGTTTTGCTGTGTTGTTTGTTCCGCATGAACTTATTGTCACTGCAAGTGGCACAATATTTGGGTCTTTGCCAAATGTTGTATCAATTTCTTTGTAACATTGAAATGTTTTACTTTTGAACTCGTCCCTGAACTTGACATAAATATACCCAAGAATTGATCACATGGTTCAAGAAATTAATCTTCTTGCTTAATTATGCAAAAACCAAAAAACGCATAATTATATTGACGTATAAAATAGAACATTCAATATTTGTATGAGATTTATAATTACAAGACGAGGTGGAGATTTAATTAATTACAAAATGTTGTATTGAAGACATGTTACAGAATATTTCGAGTAATTGAATTCCAACTTAATTTACCAACTAGATAAATAACATTAATTTTTTAATTAATTTAGTAATCTCATTAGAACAAATCTGAATTATAAATAATAGTACTAATTTATAACATGTATTAAATAATAAGTAAAAAGAAGTTTATAAGTTATAATAGTCCTAATTATCATTAATTACACACATACTTTAATCAACTTAATACTTTAATTTTTCCATCAATCTTCATTATTGCATAAAACCCGGAAGGAAAGTATTTTAATAAAATAAATACTTCCCATTTTATGATATTAAGATATATCGGATTACGGTTTCCTTCAGCAGGAGAAAATCATAAAATTACCTTGATTTTCTTAACGGCCTACCACCTACGAAGTACGAGACGAGCTGGTACGTCGTTATCCTTTATGTCCCTTCCCCGAGGGTCTTTTTTTATGGATAATGACTTCATTTGAGGCCACGCAGCCCGCGTTATTAAGATGTCACCTCGATTTTTGTTCTGTTTCTTGCCCTTTTTTGTACGCGTCGTCATAGTCGAACGTGAAAACGATGACGGTACAGCGCTAAAAATACTCTGAATTCTGTAAGGCAGGTAATAAAAGTCGGGTTTTCTTATTTGGAAGCGATACATTTCGTGATTGTATTTCAACGACATCTGTATTGGGTTGAACTGGTTCACTTTGGAATCAGTGGCGCCGAACCATTTCCTGCGGGTAATAAAGAAATCGCAATTGTGGGGCAGAAGAAATAGTAATAAATCCATGATGATATTTGATAAGTCAATAAATATAGATTGATTGTGTGGTTTTTAAAGAAATATTTTTTAAATTGTTTACTGGGTTATCCTTGTACGCCACTGGTTTCTGCGCAACTTCTTTGTAACTCTTGTCGTAGATGGTAGAAGTCTACGTGCTTTCAAATTTATGGGAAGATGTTATCTGAAGCGACACGGCTTGCATAGAAAACGGAACATCAAGCCATTTACTTCCTGTCGTTTTCAAACATCTTAACTATTTTACATTACCCTTGATAATAATCTTACCAAGAATTTGTTCCAATTAAATTAATTCCTTTTAAATTTTTAATTTCAGTTTCACCAAAAGTAAAATGTACGCCGGACACGATGCGGGTGGAAATTCCAATCGAAAAAACAACCGGATTGGTTTACCTGCAAGGATTAAAAGATTATCCGGATCAAGCTTGTCGACCAAAAACGGATCCGAAAGATCTCTCGTTGGCGATACTAGAATTAAATTTGACGGACGTCTACAGATGTGCTATAACACGAGTCACGAACAAGATAACGGTGAGTTCATGGTGGGTCTATTCGGGTATGATGACTTAGGCACGAGTCTTTATTGCGGTTCATTTTTTAGTCGTAAATCGTAATTAACAATTAAAGGTATTAAAGGTAAAAAGAGGTTTTAATCTGTCAAATTAGAAATGTGATATTGCAAAAAAATTTGTTTTTTATAGTGAATAAAAAACTTGATGTGGTCATAAAATTTAATAATCAACAAGTATATATCCTTTCGATTTCTTTTCTTACATTTAAATTATTTTTTATCGTTAAATTTCCATTTGATTAATATAAACATGTTGGAGATTTATTATTAATCACTTTTTGAGAGATGATTATTATATCAAATAAATGCTAAAAGAGCGTAATTTAAGGATAATGAGGCTTTTGTTTAGTTACTATAAAGATGTTGAAGAAACTTGATGATTACTGTTTGGTTTGATATTTTGTAGTGATGGAACGGATAGTGTTTTTACGAAAAGCCGGATACCAGATATTCGGCATCCCCTTCGGCCGGATATCCGGTTATCCGCCATATCTATCCGGCCATTATGGTTATAACTTCTGGTATATTCCAATAAATGGATTTTATACGAATTTTTAAAACTTAATCGGCGGAAATTGCAATATTCGAAAAAATTATCGATCATTTCAAAAATTTATTTCTCAAAAACTAAAAGTGATTTTTCAAATCGGCTTGTTGCATTAAAAAGAGGATACTTTAATTAATAATTGGTGATATTTCCACAAGGATCCTTCAAGAAATGAATTTTATAGCGAATTTTGAAAATTATCGATGAAAATTACATCGCAAATTTTATAAAAACTTCAAATATTGTTTTCTCAAAAACTAAAAGGTATTTTTCAAAACGTGTTGGTTCGTTGGAAAGAGTACACTCTTATTAACACTTTGGGATATTTTCATACTCATATTCCAAGAAATGGATTTTGTACGAATTTTTAAAACTTAATCGGAGAAAACTGCAAAATTCGAAAAATTTCATTTCAAAAATTTGTTTCTCAAGAACTAAAAGTGATTTTTCAAAACGGCTTTTTGCATTAAGAAGAGGATACTTTAATTAATAACCGAAACTGATAACAGCGACAGTTCTGTTAGTAATGAATATGATGATGAATTATAAGCGAGAGAAGAAAACTAGACGAAACTGCAACAAGAGATTTTATATATCGTATTGGGTTTGTTACAATGAGGTTTCTGATGACAAACCTGATATAAATAAAGTTGTATTCAATGAAAATAGTCCTATTGAGGTTGAACATGATTATTATCTGCAGTGTCCAACACCTAAAAGCGATACTAATTCCTGTGAATGGTGGAGTGCTAAGTAATAGGGTTTTAACAGGTTGGCTGCCACCATACAACTAATTAAGTAATTCCCTAGGGGCCACTGTCAAAAATGTTCTTCCTTATGTGCCTAATAAATGGGTATGTCTGTAAAAGTTAAATTGCCAATGGTACTGAGGTATAACAGTTATCCACTACTATAAGCCTGCCTTCAGATAAATATGGCTCTGCAAGTTCTATAACTACTTTTTCAGCAAGTCCAGCAGACTGCAGTCCAATAAGTGTTTGTCCAGAATACAGTGATATGCTCAATGTATAACCAATTGGATTGCACAACTTGAACATTTTCACTCCGCTTTTGTTGGGAATGTACTGTCTGAATAATAATCGGCCACGAAAAGGAATCAATGTTTCATCAATAGCTATCATTTCTCTAGGCACATATTCGACATTGAATCGTTCCTTCATCATGTCAATTAGATTTCTAACTATGTATAACCACTACATAACTTTGTATCACTTTTATTAGCCATCGAATTATCAGCAAAATGAACGACTCTCAGCAATAGTTGAAAGCTATTTCTGCTCATTACTTTTGAAAGGATACAATTTTTGTATAAAATGCTAGTGGACCAATAATCAGCTACTTTAGGATACTTTACAAATCCCATATAAAGAAGGACAGCAAAAAACTTCCACATTTAATCTTCGTTGGTATCCACCCATTTATTGATTCTGGCTGAGCGACTTGGTCGACTGTTTTGAATAGTAGTTGCAGCACTTTTATTTGTTTCGGGAACAATAACACCCAAAACTTCTGCGTCAAAAAACTTCCGGTATATCCGCATGGCAGTTACACTTTCTTGATTTTGTGTATCAATGTCATCAATTTTGTATGCTTCTGAGCCTAAAAACTGTATATGAAGTGGTAATTTGTCCATACGTATCTTTTGCCATTCTTCTTTTTTCTCTTGAACAGCTTCCTCTTGAATTGACGTTTCAGGATCCACTTCATCCCAGATTCCGATGACTGATCATCCACCTCAAATTTCGAGTAAGATGATTAGAATAAGCTTTCGTCAGAATCATCATCACTCTCAAGTGCGGCTGCAAGTTCATGTTCTTTCAATTTCTTTATAGGACCACTGGGCCCAGGTTTGGAATCCATGATGAAATCTGTAATATTATAAATAAATTCTAATTATCACTTCAGCACTTGCTCGTTATAAATAACAGAAAGTGAAGAAAATATTCAGGAACTAACCTCAAAATTGGTTTTGACTTGAGAATCCACTGGGATCCTCGCGGCATATTAGTGAAATTTTTCTGGGGAACACCGGTGATCCTCATGGCAGCCAACGTGTTAATATTAAAATGGATTTTAAAAAATGGTCGGATAGGCCGGATACCGGATAGTTGCCGGATATCCGTTTCACCACTAATATTTAGTATACATTTAAAAATTCTAAATACTGTCCTGGCCGTATTTATGGAGATGAAGAGATGATTGTTACATCAAATTAATGCTGAAAGACTGTTATTTAAGAATATTGATGTTTTCGTTTATTAATATAAAAATATTGGAAAATCAACACAAAATCTGATGATTACTATTTGCCTTCAATTTAGTAAAAATTGAAAAATTCTATGTACTCATTATTTAATCTTTGTTACATCAAATTAATGCTAAATGAGTGTTGTTTAAGATTATTGAGGTTTCAGTGTATTCAACACAAAAATATTGGAGATAGAATAAAAAAATATATGATTAATATTGAACTTGAATTGCAGTAAAAAAGGGAAAATTACAAATATTTATTCTGGGTGTGTTTATGGGATGATTGTTGCACTAAGTTAATATTAAAAGAGTGTAATTTAACACTATTCAGGTTACCGTGGAGTTAATATAAAGATGTTAAAGAATCAGTGAAAAGTTGATGATTACTATTTGGCAATTATCAATAAAAATTGAAAAATTTTAAATATTGTCCTGACTGTATTTATTAAGGCGGAATTAAAGCACGATTGTTATATGGATAAGTCGTAAAAAATAATGTTTGAGATTAGGAGATATAGTATTCATGGGGATTAGGGTTTGATTGTTTCATTACCTTAATGACCATCGAGCGTAATTTAAAACCATTTAGATTTATTGTAACAATGCCAGTAAAAAGTTGATTAATTCTTTTTGTCCAAAAATGAATCAATACAAAACCCATTGTAACTGGAAAAATAAATAAAGTTTTCACCTTGGCCTCCTCCCGCAAAGGAGATTGAAAGTGATCTCTTTCCATATTTAGCTGTACAGAAATAGTTATTCATACAATCGTTCATATTCTTTATCTGGTGTTGAGTATGTTGAGCAAAACAAGATATTTTATAGTCTTGAAAATAAAATTCAATCCTTTCTACGATTATGGTTTTCTCGTGTTCTTTCTATCAGCACAATTTCCTCTCTTAATTTGTACGGTATTCTTCTTATGGGAATGTTATTATGCTTTACATCCATTTTAAAAGTGATATACAGCCATACGTATAACAAAGCAATGATTTTTCATTATTTGAATTTTTGTGCTCCCGATACGTCAATACTATGCTATACTTGAAATAGTACAAATTTTTACTAAATCAGTTTTTGACACTCGTGGGAATGGTTTAAAATAATTAGTTACCATAGTTACTCGTGGCTACTACTATTTTATCGCCTATATCCGCTACTTTACGAACACACTGTATATTATGTAACAACAGTCAATTAATAAGTAGTAATGTAGTAATATAATAAGTAATGTCAAATTAAATATGGACTTTTTTTGTTCTCTCCTTCTCGAGCTTTGTAAACAACAACCCTAAATCTATTTTTTTTTTTCGAGAATACGTTTTAACTAATGCAGTGCCCGAGCTTGTACCTAGTAATGATTTAATTGCAAGGATTTGGCAACTCAACCGTCCCTTCATTAGCCTACTTTGTTTTGCAGTCTTTCATTCCCAGGATCATGCCAGCTGTGTCGATCTGGACAATACTCTATAACATTTGAACACTTTCAAATAAGTAAATACAATATAATAAGTAAACAAACAAAAGGCCTTTCGTCTTTGGTACGCCAAATCTACTGGTTGAGTTGTGTTATGTTTGGTTGGTTGGGTTGAATTTATTATTTTAAATATTTTTAAGCTTAAAAACCTCAAAATCATCGTTCCAGGCTTTATAAACATGTACTTAGCAGCAGATAATCGATCTAAGGAGGCTTTTTCTTCACCACTGCCTAACATAAGCAGAAGCAATAGCTAAACCCATCTCTTCCACTTTGCAGATTATGTCCCACTTAATGTGAACTAATTAATATTAATCAAATCTTTGGCATACGCTACCAACGTAGTTAATAGCAACTGAACTGTTAACGACTTGTGTTTTGCTGTCGATTGTCTTAAAAACTACATTTTAACACAGTACCTTCCCAGTATCTCAATCTTTTAAAGTGCGTCTTAAAGAATGCTCTTGGAAACAATAGAATGTTATAGAAATGGTTTAAAGCGCAAAGTCAGTATTGGCTTAAAATAATTGTAATTTGTTTTTCTTTAATCTTAACTTTTATCTCAATTCTTAAAACTATATATTTATTGATTAGAATTCATCTCTTTCGTCTATTCATCATTTATACACAACACACTATTCAAGATCATAGGATTATCTTCCATAATCCGGAAGTCTGTATGTGTATTAGAATTTCACATATACTAGAGAATCGGTTATCGTAGTGCCAAATTGGTTTCAGAATCTGATTATAGATCAGTGATTGTTGGAGATTGAAAGATTGTACTTCCTTCTAATCAGCCAATAGCCTCTCTATCTAAGTTTGGTGTTCAAAGTCATGCCTAGATACTTTCTTTTGTTCTCATGTGGAATAATGGTGTCATATTTATATCCATTAACGATTTATGGCGGTGGGTTTTTGCAGTTTATTTGTAAAATTGATATGGACGAATTTCAGCTCGTTTAACTTCCATTTTATAGGCCTCTATTGCATTGCTGGCTGTTTGTAGTTTCTCACTGGATAACTCCTAAGCTTTCTTCACTACAAGTAGTGTTGTGTTAACTAAACGTAGCCATCACAGTCCCCTCCAAGTTTGGTATGTAACTAGTTTATAATAGACACAGAGTAGAATTTATCTCATATCCGCGTTTATCTGATTTAAGTCTAAGTATTCATCTTCTCATGTAACTTTGAAGTGTCTGCCCAAGGTCTACGGTGTTAATATTTTTACGTATTGTTTTGGGAACATTTTGTATCATTTGTGTATCAAGTCTTTGTACTAATTGTGCCAAAGTGTTGTGCGATACCTAGGAAGTCTGCTGAGCAGACTTTCTTTTCACATAAGACTCGTTTAATGGTATCAGTTATTTTATACACTTGGTAGTCTTGGCGGTCTTTTCTCAGTCTTTTGAGTAGTAGTTTCTCGACGAGTTCTTAACCTTAGGTTGGGAGTAAAGATCTCAGCGAGCTGTTTAGTATATAGTTTCAGTGAACAGTTAGTCTCTTTGATTTTCTTTGACAAGTTCTCTGATCTCAAGTGGATAATTTACACCAAGTGTATAAATAATAATGATACAAGAATGACACAAGATGATATGTATATGTTATAATGTGCAGTAAATAAAGACTTGATAAACTTAATAATCAACACTCATAGACGTAATTTCCTTAGACACTAAATAAAATTTATATATCCTCGTTTTTTATGCGCAGGGAAATCAAATTTACTATCACACGGTCGTCGTTGAGGATTCCGTATTAGGACCGGAAATCGTGCATGTGAAGTGCTCTACCATAGTGGAGAGAAACCACACAGTCTACAAACGCAACGTCTTCCCGGCAGGATTCCAAGAGCCCGAGTAAGTACTTAATGCAAATTTATAAAATTAAATTACATAACGTACCAATTAGTCGAGTTAAAATATAATTGTTATTACACTTGTCATATGATACTAAGTACTAAAATGAAGATAAAATAAATTTAAAGTCACATTATGCAGCATTCGAAATATACAGTTACGATATAACGATTACCGGGAACTCGAGAACGGGGTCTCTTTCTTGGTTGCAGCACTCGCAAAGATCATTGCGGCATGGACTGTATGGCATACACTGTGTGCAATGACAACTGTTCATTTCGGATTTAAGGTCGCCCTCGACATCTAAATCTTTCTCGAGGACCTCTCTCGATGGCGCGTGTGCTTAGGCCACAAAACGTAAATCCGGTACGTGTTGAGTATAATAATTAGATGAACTTGCCATAGAGAAAACGGGACCAAGAAGCCGATTTTATCTTCACAATTTATGGTTAACCTCAACTTTGATCTAAACTGATTCAAGAAAATACAATATAGTAAAATCTCGATATAACGGACTAATACGGCGAATACGAAAAATTTTCAATAAATAATTTTCAAGGACACAAATTCGAATAGCTATGCAAGCCGTTACGTTAAGTCTACTTGGCTTGATATTTATCTTGCTCTGAATAACAACTAAAACTAGAGTTAACACTAGCATTAGAACTAACACTACACTTGGAATCAGAAATATTCGAGTTTAGCCGTGTGTCTCTTAAGACTCCTAACCCCAATGTTTTTAGTTCTAGGTCTAGTGTTAGTTCTGCTTTTCGTTCAATAAAACTATACAACAATCTAGTTCTGAATAACAATTAAAACTAGAACTAACACTATACCTAGAACTCCTAGAATTAGAATCATTCGAGTTTAGCCGTCTTAAGAGACGTATGGCTAAACCCAAATGATTCTAATTCTAGGTATAGTGTTAGTAGAACTAACACTAAAATAATAATAGTGCTAGTGTAAAACTAGAACTACCACTAAACCTAGAACTTGAAACATTCGGGTTTAGCCGTCTTAAGAGACATATGGCTAAACCCAAATGTTTCTAGTTCTAAGTTTAATGTTAGTTCTAGTGACAGTGTAAGTGTAAAACTAGAACTAACCTATACCTAGAACTAGAATCATTCGGGTTTAGCCGTCTTTAGAGACGTGCGGCTAAACTCAAATGATTCCAGTTCTAGGTAAACTGTTAGTTCTACATAGTAATAGTGCTAGTATAAAATTAGAACTAACATTAGACCTAGAACTAGAAACATTCGGGTTTAGCTGTCTTAAGAGACGTATGGCTAAACCTAAATGTTTCTAGTTCTAGATCTAATGTTAGTTCTTTAGCCGCAAGTCTCTAAAGATGGCTGAACCCAAATGATTCTAGTTCTAGATATAGTGTTAGTTGTACATAGTGCTAGTGTAAAACTGGAACTAACACTAGACTTATAAACATTTGAGTTTAACCGTCTTAGGAGACGTATGGCTAAACCCAAATGTTTCTAGTTCTAGGTCTAATGTTAGTTCTAGTGACAGTGCAAGTGCAAAAGTAGAACTAACACTATACCTAGAACTAGAATCATTCGGGTTTAGCCGTCTAAAGAGACGTATGGCTAAGCCCTAATGATTTTAGTTCTAGGTATAGTGTTAGTTCTACATAGTGCTAGTGTAAAACTAGAACTAACACTTGTAATATCTTGAGCCTTTCCAGATATACGAAACAATACCACCTTGGTTACTTTTAAATCAATACTTTATTTGTCTTTTAGAATAAGGATGTTACACTGACCATGACCGTTACAAAGATGATTTTTCGTTTTTACTTATATTATACATAACCTTAAATCTACCGGCGCGTTTGTTCTGCACACCGTAGTCACATCTTTTATATTAAAACTAAAACTATCTATTACAATCCTCCCTCTTTAAGTTTTGCAAGTTTAATCTAGTTGGTGGTTTAAAGTTACTTCTAGGTCTTAACCTTCTATCTGAACCCTGTTTTGAACTTTATCATTCCTTTCGTGTTCTCCTTATTTAGTTCTCTACTATGTTACTTTTTTTATTTCTTATCTCATAGTCAGTTATACTTTCATCATTTTCAGTCTCTTCATTCATTGTCTCCTTATCTTCTTCCATTCTTTCCTCTATCTGCTTTTCATGTTCTGGTCTATCACTGCTCTGAGGAAAGAACAAGTGTTTCATCAAATCCTCCTTTATACTTTCGTCTTTTGCATTTGCATCCGTGTTACAATTCTGGTAAAAGTGTCCAGTCTTTATAATCTGATCCATATATCTCTTCCATACCAGATCAATATTCTCTGAACCTTGACATAAATACGTTCTCGACCCCAATACCTTTATTATTTTTGCTTATGTAAATTTATTCTCTCCAGATTTTCTATAATCCTTCACATAGACAATCTCCCCCTCGTCAAAGTATTGTTCCCTATTACCTTTGAAATGTTTAACTTGATTCTCCCATTTCCTTTCTCTTTCCGTACAATTCATAATGTCTAATCGAGTTTTAATCTTTCTACCAAACATTATCATCGAAGGTGTTTCTCCTGTATAACAATGTGGGTATTACGATATGCAAACAGATATCGACTTATAATATTGGAAAAATTTGTAATTCTATTTGGCTCATCGTAAAGTGCTTTCTTTAATCCTATTTTAAACGATTCGACTGCATTTTCCGCAGCTCCATTGCTTGCAGGATGATTGAATTTGCCAAATTCTTCAAATTTTTTGATACAAATTGTGAACCGTTGTCTGTAAAGATTGAATTCGGTAATCCATATTTTGAGAAACAATCTCTGAGTTTTCCGATTGTGTTTTCTGTATCAGTCTTTGACATTTCATATATCTCCGGCCATTTCGAAAATGCATCAGTAATAATCAAAAATATTTTTATTTCTGAAAGGTTCCATGAAATCTATATGTATTCTGTCAAAAACACCTTTAGCTTCATTAATCTTCTTTTATTATTAACCTTCTTTAACCTTCTTTTGCATCACAGTTCTTAACAACTTGTTCTATGTCATGGTCTAATCACCAAAAATATTGTCTTGCTAACGCTTTCATTTTTGAACTACCAAAATGTGCCACATATAACTCATTCTACATTAGTTCTCTATAAACCTTAGGTATTATCACTCGATAAACCCACATCAGGACACTTGACTCAAAACTGATTTCATTTTTCCTATTAAAAAAAGGTTTAAATATACAGGGTAATTCAAATTCGACCCCCACCATTGGGATCTCAGAAACCATAAGAGAAACACAAATGTTTAAATGGGGGCAAAGTTGCGTATCTGAGAGGTCATCATTTTTCAACTAAGTTTATGAATCTAGCCGTTTTAGTTTTTAAAATAACAACGTTTGGTTGAATGTAAAACACTTCATATTTCCTACAGCTCTCTCTACATCTCTTCTTCTTATGGATCTAAATTCAGTTATGATACTCTCTCTCTGAGGTTTTCAATGTTATCATGTTCTTGCTGGTACACCTTGTTGTTCGAAGTTCCCCATAAAAATGTATCTAAAACATTTAGATCCGAAGATCTTGCAGGCCATCTTATCGTCCCATTATTTCCTATCCATCGATATGGAAATTCTGCATCACAAAAATCACACATTTCACACAATCATTACATTACATTACATTGCATGGATCTATTGTACCCCGATAGATATCGTTATCAAATTTCACCGTGCAGTCCAATGCTCTTAACGAACATTAATACCTTACTCGGCGAAAGGTCATTCAGATCCCTTGAGGAGATAAACTGCGATTCAAAAATCGAGAATCTGATACGGTTAACGGCAGGGCAGTGGCATAAAACATGCTCAACCGTCTCTGCGTCAAGTTGAGGTGTGCTTTTAATCGGCAGTGCCCAGTAAAAACACCCATTACACCTTTATGCTACTACGGGCAAGTCCTAAAATATTCCCGGGTTTGACAGTGGCGATGTTAATAAACACTTTAGCATGTCTCATTCCAGGAGAATTGGTCCACAGTAGGCGAAGTCTCTCTTCAGCCCACAGTCCAATCCTATATTTGGCCATCGCAAATGATACACCAACTGCTGGTTCCGCCCCCACAAACGCTTCAGCGCTGCCATCTCGTGCTAGCTCATCTGCCGCTTCATTGCCAGCAACCCCAGAGTGACCCGGGACCCATCAGAGAGATTCTGTTATCACAACTAAGTGTGTTTAATGTTCTCTTACAATCATTAACCAGAGCCGACACCGTTTTCACGGCTTGCAGCGCCTGGAGAGCGGCTTGATTGTCTGAGAAAATTCGTACTGTCATGTTCTTCACCCCTCTTTCAAGAAGGATTTTAGCACCCATGTCAATAGCAAATACTTCCGCCTGGAATACAGTACAGTACGTACCCAGGCTGTAGCTTGCTTAATTCGGGGTGTCTGGCAGTAACTCCTGCTCCTACCCCTTCAGGCGTTTTTGATCCATCTGTGTACAAGCAAATGTCTGCCTGGAGCAGAAATTTTCATTTTCGATCCAGGACTGCCGCTCAGGCAGTACAATCTGGTATCGACCATTAATCACCGATAGTGATACCGCCAAATCTGACGGCATTGATAGCACAGTATCAGTGCTTATAATGTCTTCCGCAGCCCATTGGTAAGACATGTCGGAACAGTTTTGAGCATATTGCTTAAATCTGTAAATGGTTGTTCTAGCCACTTTCTCTATATGCAAATGCAGAGGAGATAGGCCAAGCAGAACCTCCATTGCTAGAGTTGGCGTTGTGCCTATCGCACCAGAGATTGCCAATCCAGCTACTCGTTGAATTCGTGAAAGTTACTAATTCGTAAGTTTACTGATAACTGAAGTCTGTCGGACTTTCCTATACCAGGCTGCTGCTCCGTATGTGATCATAGGTCTAACCACAGTCACATAGAGCCAGTACAGTCTTTCAGGGGTAAGACCCCAATTTTTTCCACAAAGACTGCGACAAGTCCACAAGGATAGTCTAGCTTTGTACAAAACTCCCTGCAAATGTCCATTCTATGACAGGGTCTTGTCTAGGATTACTCCTAGATATTTGACTTCCTTTGAGAAAGGAATTTCTTCACCTTGGATAGTTGGGCGGATTAATCCATCCAACTTTCGTTTCCTGCGGGTTTATTGAGAGGTTCTCTCCCTTACACCAAGCGCAAATGGTATCTAGGGTCACCTGGAGGACTTTAGATATCCTCGGCAAACAGGTTCCTTTGACCATAACGACAATGTCATCAGCATAAGCTTGTATTTCCACACCAACGCCTTCGACTATCGCAATCAGATCGTCAACTAGGAGGGACCAAAGCAGGGGAGATAACACCCCTCCCTGCGGGCAGCCACCTCCCGGGCTGAAGCGTATCGTATCACCGTGGAGTGAAGTAGAAACTATTCTACTATCTAGCATATTGCGGATCCAACCCGATATAGTTGCTTCCACTCCTCTGTCAAGAGTAGCTCTTTCAAGAGATTGTGGTATTGCGTTGTTGAACGCTCCCTCTATATCCAGAAACGCACAAACCAAGATTTCTTTATCCTGCAGCGTACTGGATACTCTACCAACTAAGTTGTGTAGAGCCAATTCTGCTGATTTTCCCGCTTGATAAGCATACTGGTGGCGGCTCAGTGGACCAGATACCAATGGCACCATACGGATATACCGTTCCAGAACTTTTTCAAGGGTTTTCAGCAGAAATGACGTTAGGCTGATGGGTCGAAAGGCATTAGAAGTAGGGACCGAACGGCCCGCTTTGGGTATGTAAGAAACCCTTACCTTAGTCCATTCTGCCACACAATCATACATTTCTCCATTCAAATTACCCCAGAAAAATGTGGATCTGATTTTCGATTTTCATAGATTCCTGCCCATACATTTAAACTAAAATGAATTCGTGTCCTGATTTCTTTGAATTGCATGGGATTGTTGATGCTCCAAATATGCTCATTGTTTCTGTTGAAAACACCAGAATTTGTAAAAGTACTTACGTCAGTCCAAATTATGTTTAAAAATTCAGGAGAAATATTGATTTGATTTATAATCCAGTTGCAATACACTAGCTTCTTCCGGGATCTCCTGGGTGTAATTTTTTTTGAAACGTGTACTTTATTGGGGTTGAGCCGTCTTTAGAGACGTGCGGCTAAACCCGAATGATTCTAGTTCTATGTATAGTGTTAGTTCTACATAGTAATAGTGCTAGTGTAAAACTAGAACTAACACTAGACCTAGAAACATTCGGGTTTAGCCGTCTTAAGAGGCGTATGGCTCAACCTAAATGTTTCTAATTCTAGGTCTAATGTTAGTTCTAGGTATAGTGTTAGTTCTACATAATAATAGTGCTAGTGTAAAACTAGAACTACCACTAGACCTAGAAACATCCGGGTTTAGCAGTCTTAAGAGACGTATGGCTAAACCTAAATGTTGCTAATTCTAGGTCTAATGTTAGTTCTAGTGACAGTGCAAGTGCAAAAGTAATAGTACTAGTGTAAAACTAGAACTACCACTAAACCTAGAACTTGAAACATTCGAGTGTAGCCGTCTTAAGAGACATATGACTAAACCCAAATGTTGCACGTCTCTAAAGACGGTTAAACCCAAATGTTTCTAGTTCTAGGTCTAATGTTAGTTCTAGTGACAGTGCAAGTGTAAAAGTAGAACTGTCACTACAACCTAGAACTAGAGTGATTCGGGTTTAGCCGTCTTAAGAGACGTATGGCTAAACCTAAATGTTTCTAGTTCTAGGTCTAATGTTAGTTCTACATAGTACTAGTGTAAAACTAGAACTAACACTTGATCTAGAACTACAAATAGTCGGGTTTAGCCGTCATTAGAGAGAGTAAATGTTTTAGTTAATCTAAAAATGATTTAAGAATAATATTTTTATATCTATAATAAATTTGAACAGGTGTGGTTTGTATTTTCTCATTTAGGAAAATTTTTACACACAATAACGATAAACGTTAAAGTTGAATGTAATATCGCTATCTAACGTGTCGTAAACGAATAACTGTCGATAGAAACAATTTGTCCTAGAGGCAAAGCGTCCCATAACATCGATGATGTAGTAACCGAGACCGGACATAAAACCTTGTACGTTTAATTGACGTTGTAAAAATAGCTGGATGTGACTGGTCCTTTGCCGGCGGCATGAAAAACAGATGGCACTTTATAAAGAAAACGCAATTATTCATTAATAGTTAAGGCGAGGTCGTCGAATTGGAGAGATGTAATTACCGCTTGAAAATTACCTTTGTTCTTCTTTTACAGCGACATCTCAAATATAACCGATTTTATAACAGCGAGAGCGCCAGCGCCTAAACTGGGAGTTGGTGTTAGACAAGGAGGTAAACTAGTAACGGGAGAGTTGAATGTATCTCCTGGAACTCAACTGAAAATGGAGATCTTCCTAGATCAAGAATCCGCTCCTATCTATGGTATTTTGGTGAATAACATGCAGGTTACCGATACAAAGACTCAAGAGGAAATGATTATTACCAATGGGTGAGTATCTACAATCGAGCGATTTCTATCATCACTACATAGAATGGAATTTATGTTATATAGAAAGGACGCATTCCCGTAAAACTGTAGGGGACTAGTTTCCGTATAGATTATGCCATTATATTGCGAAAACCAATCCCGTGCAGTTGGTACTGGGTTTATAGGGAATCGGGATTAGCAGTTACAATGTTGCGCGCGTACGCTGTTGGTCGTGTTTGTGGGTGATCGGGTTAATTGAGCAATATTTAACCCGATCCAACCTGTAAAGACCAGCTTTAATATTCGATACACGCAAAAAGAGGATTCGTTAAATCCAATTGTTTTTGCAAATTTGCTTTTATCACAAATTTTATTTTACAGATGTGCTGTTGACCCTTACCTTTTCGGAAACTTTAACACCACCGATGGAGATTTCTTACAAGCGGAATTCCGAGCTTTTAAATTTCCTGATTCAACATACGTCCAATTTAAAGGAACAGTAAATGTTTGTTTGGATATGTGTATTGGCGTAAGTATTTTAGTTTATTAAAATTAATTTTTTTATGTCTAATTTATGAAGCATAACGCAAACTTTAACGATAAAATTTTGCTTCTCCCACAAGATTTAAGGACTAATTAATGAGCGCAGGCGCTAGAAGCTTGTTGCTCGCACATAAATTATTATACAGGTTGTTTATTAATTAGTGGCAGTTGGGTGGCGGCGCCTTGCGAAGTTTCCTCGCCCAGGGAATTTACGTCCAACGTAAAATGGCAATTTACCTTCTGTGGGAGATCGAATCCTGTTTTATATACAATTATCATCTAACAACCATAAAGAGTCCATGTAACCTTTAAGTTTATCGCGGTAATAAAAAGAAAAACGATGAGAAAAATATTCAAATTTGAATATTTAAAGAACCCAATTAATTCCAATTTTTTAATTTGACGTTTTCTACGAGGATAGGATGTAATATTTTATCTTGTATACAACGATAGAAGTCGGCGAAAACACTTTTATATCCTTATATGAAATATAAGAGAACGTATATTCTATTTTATCCAACTATATATCGCAAAAGCAATTAAGTTAACCAAAAAGTCACCGATATTTTCGGTCGTATATTTTAACTGGAGCGAAAACAGCCTTCGACTCGACTGGTTTGACCATTATTTAGTGATATATTGTACTGAAACTGTCGCCATCTAGGTCAAAGAAGTTACTAAATCGAAATTCTTTAAACGAAGAATCCGAAACGAACTTGAATTATATCAGTATTACTTTATAAACAAACGTGGCATTGATTTGGTGATACAGATCAATACGATTTAATCGCTAATGCGTAATAACACACCAAGAATGTGAGCAATGCATATGTATCTAGTTGCGGCAAGGTGCGGCTAATATTAAACGTTGATGATATATGATCAAATAGCTAATCTTTGACAGTGAGCTACTAATGGGATTTTCTAAAACATTTAATATGTCGAGTTTTATCCCCGGGGTTCGAAGAAAGATGTTGCATCTATAAGATGTCTATAAAAAATGTGTCGTAATTTCCTTGATTTTAAGTAGTGATTTTGCGAAAAGCCGGATATTCGGCATGTCCTGCGGCCGGATATCCGGTTATCCGGCATATCTAACCAGCCATTATGGTTATAACTTCTGGTGCATTTCTGAAGTGATACCCTACATTGCCACATTATTGCAATATTTGAATAAAAATGAAATTAATAAGAAAGCTGATAAGATATGTCAACTTATTTTGATCCAACATACAAAATGAACTTTTTTGATGCTGATTTAACTCACGAAGCAACTCTAAAATGAGGATACTTGAATTAATAATTGGCGATATTTCCACAAGGATCCTTCAAGAAATTAATTTTATAACGAATTTTGAAAATTATCGATGAAAATTGCAACATCGAAAATTTTATCGACTTCAAATATTGTTTTCTCAAAAACTAAAAGTTATTTTTTAAAACGGGTTTGTTCAATGGAGAGAAGACACTTTTATTGTCACTTTGGGAAATTTTCATACTCATATTCCAAGAACTGGATTTTATACGAATTTTTAAAACTTAATTGGCGAAAATTGCAAAATTCGAAAAAATTGTCGATTATTTCAAAAATTTATTTCTCAAGAACTAAAAGTGATTTTTCAAAACGGCTTTTTGCATTAAAAAGAGGATACTTTAATTAATAATTGGTGATATTTCCACAAGGATCCTTCAAGAAATTAATTTTATAGCGAATTTTGAAAGTTATCGATGAAAATTGCAACATCGAAAATTTTATCAAAACTTCAAATATTGTTTTCTCAAAAACTAAAAGTTATTTTTCAAAACGGGTTGGTTCATTGGAAAGAGGACACTTTTATTAACACTTTGGGAAATTTTCATACTCATATTCCAAGAACTGGATTTTATACGAATTTTTAAAACTTAATTGGCGAAAATTGCAAAATTCGAAAAAATTCTAGATTATTTCAAAAATTTATTTCTCAAGAACTAAAAGTGATTTTTCAAAACGGCTTTCTGCATTAAAAAGAGGATTCTTTAATTAATAATTGGTGACATTTCCACAAGGATCCTTCAAGAAATTAATTTAATAGCGAATTTTGAAAATTATTGATGAAAATTGCAACATCGAAAATTTTATCTTACTTCAAATATTGTTTTCTCAAAAACTAAAAGTTATTTTTTAAAACGTGTTGGTTCATTGGAAAGAGGACACTTTTATTAACACTTTGAGAAATTTTCATACCCATATTCCAAGAAATGGATTTTATACGAATTTTTAAAGCTTAATCGGCGAAAATTGCAAAATTCGGAAAAATTCTCGATCATTTCAAAAATTTATTTCTCAAGAACTGAAAGTGATTTTCAAAACGGCTTGTTACATTAAAAATAGGATACTTTAATTAATCATTGGTGATATTTCCACAAGTATCCATCAAGAAATGTATTTTATAGCGAATTTTGAAAGTTATCAATGAAAATTGTAACATCGAAAATTTTATCAAAACTTCAAATATTGTTTTCTCAAAAACTAAAAGTTATTTTTCAAAACGGGTTGGTTCATTATAAAGAGGACACTCTTATTAACACTTTGGGAAATTTTCATACTCATATTCCAAGAACTGGATTTTATACGAATTTTTAAAACTTAATCGGCGGAAATTGCAAAATTCGAAAAAATTGTCGATTATTTCAAAAATTTATTTCTCAAGAACTAACAGCGATTTTTCAAAACGGCTTGTTGCATTAAAAAGAGATTAATTTTAAGTAATGTAAAAAATGTTGTTTAAAGTTGCCTTTTTTGAATGTTCGTGCTTTTCCTTTTTTTCAATCCAATTAATGATACAGAGAATGTAAAATGTGTTTTNTTCCAAGAAATGGATTTTATACGAATTTTTAAAACTTAATTGGCGAAAATTGCAAAATTTGAAAAAATTCTCGATCATTTCAAAAATTTATTTCTCAAGAACTGAAAGTGATTTTCAAAACGGCTTGTTACATTAAAAATAGGATACCTACTTTAATTAATCATTGGTGATATTTCCACAAGTATCCATCAAGAAATGTATTTTATAGCGAATTTTGAAAGTTATCAATGAAAATTGCAACATCGAAAATTTTATCAAAACTTCAAATATTGTTTTCTCAAAAACTAACAGCTATTTTTCAAAACGGGTTGGTTCATTGGAAAGAGGACACTTTTTTTAACACTTTGGGAAATTTTCATACTCATATTCCAAGAACTGGATATTATACGAATTTTTAAAATTTAATTGGCGGAAATTGCAAAATTCGAAAAAATTGTCGATTATTTAAAACATTTATTTCTCAAGAACTAAAAGTGATTTTTCAAAACGGCTTTTTGCATTAAAAAGAGGACACTTTAATTAATAATTGGTGATATTTCCAGAAGGATCCTTCAAGAAATTAATAGTATAACGATTTTGAAAATTATCGATGAAAATTGCAACATCGAAAATTTTATCAAAACTTCAAATATTGTTTTCTCAAAAACTAAAAGCTATTTTTCAAAACGGGTTGGTTCATTGGAAAGAGGACACTTTTATTAACACTTTGGGAAATTTTCATACTCATATTCCAAGAAATGGATTTTATACGAATTTTTAAAACTTAATCGGCGAAAATTGCAAAATTCGAAAAAATTGTCGATTATTTCAAAAATTTATTTCTCAAGAACTAACTGCGATTTTTCAAAACGGCTTGTTGCATTAAAAAGAGATTAATTTTAAGTAATGTAAAAAATGTTGTTTAAAGTTGCCTTTTTTGAATGTTCGTGCTTTTCCTTTTTTTCAATCCAATTAATGATACAGAGAATGTAAAATGTGTTTTCAAGACCAAGACACGCCTTTGGTTATAATTTTCTTTCTCTATGATTGGAAGCCAAAGAATTTGCGATGTCTGCGTATGGTAATTTTGTTGTAGAGATAATTGGTTTATTATTTCATGAAACGGGGAATGTAGCAGATGACTTATCATTTAAATTCTTGAGTCATATGCTTTAAGTATGTGGCAATAGCGTACGTGGTAGGTATCAGCAGATCAAACTTTAAGAGGACAAAGAACGCTGTGAACCAAGCACTATTATGATTCCTGACAGAATATCTCTGGAATCTCTGAACGAGGTTAGACACTAGGAGATCTATTATAGTCTACGATTTGAGTCTACTTTCGTTATTGTATAGCGTCTTTCATTGCCCAATGCTTTCTGCACCATTTCTTTATGCAGTATGGTACTCAAAATCTCTATCAGTTTCACGATTCTTCGAGTCTTCAAGGGGATTAGTTAATAATTAGCAGAAAACTTTGTTCTTCCGATCGAGTACTTCTGCTCTTGTATCAAAATCAAGGTTGAACTTTTTTCTACGCTCTATCCTGATAGCTTCACCCAAGTAATTCCAGCAAATAAGAGCACTTACAAGTGTTTGTTATTATTAGATGCTGTTTCCTTCGTTGTGTTTTTGTAATCTTCGCCGAAGCTTATTGCATTCCCTATCATTTCAACAGTAGACCTATTCTCGACACTCAATCGCATTGTTTGGCATCACTTTGTATGACCCTGATACATTCTCCATTGTCTTATTTCTCTAGTACCACTTTGATCTGTTTCACGGTGTCTTAGAAGTCTTCTTTTTCCATTACCAGGTTAATCTATATCTTTCTGGCGAACATGGAGAAGAATTAGGATTATAATTCTAGTTATGAGTTCTGTTTTTTTTTACTTCTTGATCTGTTTCAGTTTTTAAAATTATTAGTGTATCAATTACCCAATTTTTTTTCGATACTTCTTTATTTACTACTAAACTTCTATCACACTTTTCGTATGCAAAGGTTGTTCTGGCTTCTTTCTTTGAATTCATTTAGCCAGCTTCCTTTAGACATATCTTCGGTTTGTTGTAAATTGATGCTTCTGGGTTGGTTGTATGTATGTATGTATGGATTGGGGAGTGCATGCAAAACCGCACGCCACACTTAGGCCCCATTGGGCCCCTTGTGCATCCTCCCATTACACGCTCTGGTCACATCAACCAGCCTAAGGATTTACCAAAGGCTAGGACAGCTCCTAGAGGTGCATTCCTGATGTCATCTGTGGTTGGCCATTCCTCCCCGAAGGTCCTCAATCTGAGGTCGGTCAGAGAGGGGCAATCACACAAGATGTGTTTAACCGTCTCGTCATCCTGTTCACAGGCTCGACAGAGAGGAGAGTCAGCAAGCTTCATGTTTTGAAGGTGCTTATTTACTTTACAGTGTCCCGTGAGGAGACCTGTGGCAGTGCGAAGGGCACTTTTACCGAGCCCTACGAAAAACTGGGCTGTTGCGGCTGAAGGATATTTTAACAATTCCTTAGCGAGATGACAGCCCGGGGTACGGTCCCACCCGTTTAAAAATTTTTTGTGGGTAATGTGCTTTATTAACTCGATATGAGTGGCTAAGGAGGGGGTAATTATCGGCTCGGGTGCACAGGGCGCTCTACCGGCAGCACGTTTGGCTAGCCTGTCCGCGTGGTTGTTACCCTTGGAGCCGGAATGCCCTTTAATCCACTGGATTCTGACAGAATTGTATTTCGCGGCCTCCTCCAGTGCTTTGTGACAATCCATAACTACTGCAGACGTTATAATAACTCTGCTTAAAGCTAAAAGAGATTGTTTACTGTCTGTAAAAATAGTAAAACACTTACCCCGCTTGTTGGATTCAACAATGCAGTCAGCAGCAAGTTTAATAGCAGTTAGTTCCGCTTGTATGACGGTGGTGCTGGACCCTAAAGGTTCTGAGAGGCGAATCAGGGGATCGTGAGAGAATACCCCCGCGCCTGCACCATTTCGTCCTTTTGAACCATCAGTGTAGATCTTTAAGGTTCTATGTACATCTACAACTGTGGGACTGACGTGGGTGAGGTACTTCCTTGAGAAAACATATTTTGCTGGTCTGTGATCAGTCTTACACTCGAGTAGGGGTGTGTCTAGCACTGCTTCCCTCCAGAGTGTTGAACTGCTGCCAGCGTCCTCATCCTTCATAGTTCCTACTGATTGTAGTCGTTTCATGGTTACCAACGCCACTTCCTGGATATGTAGGTTGAGTGGTGGTAAATTTAACATGATTTCCATGGCCGCTGTGGGGGTTGATCGCAGCGCACCTGTAACATACAGACACGCGAGTCTCTGTATTCTATTAAGCGCAGTGGTGGCGGTAGACTTAGAAGTTCTAGTCCACCATACCACCGCACCGTAAGTTAGCATTGGTCGAACAACGGCGGTGTAGATCCACAGGGCTATCTTGGGAGACAGACCCCAAGTCCTCCCGACAGCCCTCCGGCACTGGCCGAAGGCGACACAAGCTTTATTAACTCTATTGTCTAGGTGGGATTTCCACGTTAGCTTACTGTACTTGACTTCTGTAGACAGTTTAAGTGGAATTTTAGCGAGGAATTAAGTGGAATTTTTTCTGGGTTGGTTATCATCATTATTATTTTCATCAGAGTAATTATCATCACGGAAAAGACTCACTATTATCACTGATAATCCTTGGCATCGTCCAAACTACTCGACATCCATATTATCTGTAACCATTTTAACCTGGCCAACCTCAACATTATTATGGACAGGACTTAATACGACAATAATGTCTCTGATAACTCTCAACATTGTTTCAGACATCACTTAATATTATATCTGGCACTCCCTACGTTATGAAAACTGGTCAACATATTACAGAACCTTGACCGCAAATGACCTTGGCTAAACTCAGAATGTCAGAAAACATTACTCAATTGTGCAGAATTCCTTCATTAGCAAAGACTTCTACATATATTGAGATTAAGGGCTTTGAAATTGTGCAACATCGATTTTGATAAATTCACGTTGCATTTCTTCGACCTTGAGGAGAACAGATTTTTCGGAATCAAGATCAACCTGAAAGCGCGCCAGTTGAATGATGAGTGCCAGCCTCCAGATGTTAGTGCCATAATTCCTCGACGATTTTTTGGAAACAAAGTTAGTAAATTTTTTTTGATTCAACAGCATCTTTAATCACTCAGAGTCTTAGGATGGTGTCTTTCGAAGACTCCGTTATAAAGAGAGAGGTGCTCTACGTCGTGAATAGCCAGATAGAGAGATGACAATCAGAGATGATTCAACCTTAACGTTTTAGTAGAGTAAAACTTAGTTCTAATTTTGTTATCTCTTAGCTTTTTTTACACTTACTATTATGCCGGATAAATTTTCTCATTTTCTCAATCGTTCTTCATTGTGTTCCAGTTATGTGTATCAAAAAATATTATCATCACACCACACTATTTGCATATTGAGAAATTGCGTTTACTTCCCGATATAAGTTAGTCCCGTAATTCTTTTTACTTTGTTCTATGTTACGTCGAAATCTTTACCTTAAATTATTTCGATTAAAAAAGACAATTCCTTAAATCCGCTCGATTTAATCATTAGATCGATTGGAAATGCTTTGGAACAAAAGTAGACCCCACAAGTATAAACAAGTTTTTTTGGCTTCTATCAGAATTCCATCAACATGTCTATACCACTTTAAACTACTTGCATCCCTGAGGAACTTCTCTAGTTATTTTAAACACACTTCCTTTCCAGTGTATCGATCTTGCCAAATGGTGCAGTTCTGAAAAGCATTACTGAAGACGAAGTAATCATTAAGATCTTTATCCTTTACCACTTCTACACTTGTTGAATTTGTTTGCCGCATATATAAGTTTCGTTATGGCATGTAAGATAAACTTTTAACATAACTGCATGTTTACTAGTTATCGAGGTTATATTGAAAAAGCTGGTAATTTAAAAAGTCGTATCTCAAAAATGAGATGAGATAACATAATGAGATAAAGAGTATATTAAGTCAAATTTAATCTAGTTTTAGTTGCGTCATAAATAGTTTTTTAATTCCCAGTAACATGCATGTTCTAATGTTTTCAATTTAACTCTGCATTTATAATAATTATATAAGCTATATTGCTAAATATGAAATTTAAAAGATCCTATCTCAAGATCTAATTGAGATATCCAGGTGAAATACACAGTATTTTAATACACAATTAATCTTATTTTAGTGTGCTGTAAATAATTTTATTGTTGCCATAATCCTGATTGTCATGAACTTTTAAATATAACTCTGCATGTTTACTAGATACGGAGGTTATATTGAGAAAGCTAATAATTTAAAATGAGATATATCCAGAATGTGATAAAGAGCATATTGAGCCAAAGTTAATCTAGTTTTATTTGTACCATAATTTTTCTTTTGTTTCCATAATTTTAGTTGTTATAGCTTTTTGAATCCAAATTTACGTTTATGACAATTATACAAAGTATGTTAATAACGATGAAATTTGAAAGATCGTTACTCAAGAACTAATTGATGTATGAACATGAAATAAAAAGCATTTTAATCCAAAATTAATGTAATTTTAGTGTGCCATAAACCAATATATTGTTGCCATAAACCTGACTGCCATGAACTTTTAAACATAATTCTGCATGTTTGTTAATTGTGGAGGTTATATTGAAAAAGCTGATGCTTTAAAAAGTCGTATCTCAAAAGCGAGTTGAGATATCATAATGAGATATTGAGCCAAATTTGATCTAGTTTTATTTGTGAATTTGTACCAATTTCAATCCTGTACTGCTGAATGATCTGATTTCAAAGTTATAAGCTTGTTATATAAGTTTTAGTATATATTTTTTTTCTATTTTTAGGTTGGTTGTCGTGATGAAACCATTGGTTATGGAAGACGTAAAAGAGCGATTCCCGAATTACCAGCAGATCCGAATAAGATTTTTGAAATTTCCATAACATCTTTCATAAAAGTAAAGGATGAAAAGGGGGAATTCGAAGAGATCGTAAAAGAACAAGAAAAAATTTATAGTGATAAAAAATTGATAGCCGGAAGTCAACTTAAAGAGAAAAAATTTATAACATCGGATCCCGCTAATTTTAAATTGGAAAAAATCAGCGAGGAAGAACAAGAATACATTATTCAAAGCTCAACTACAAGAAGTTGTAACATTTCATTTTCACTTCTTGCTATAGCGACAATTTTGATTAACAGATTATTCCTATAGATACAACGACTAGCAAAAGGTGAATGTGAAAGAAAGAATGTTTAAAAGACAATTTGCGGTGCAGAAAAATAACAAAAAAAAGCGATTTATCCTTGATTTACAACGAACGATAACGATTTTAATTTTGTTTTCTTATTGAATTTTAATGCTTAAGGATGACTGTGATACTTACGATGTTATTAAAACAAAAATACTACCTTTTGTATTAATTTTCGGACTCTGCACATAAACACAACATTATATTTTTAGCCGACCTTTATAGCATAAGATTTTTTTTCCTTAACAAAAAAATTAATCATAAAAATAACTGCCAGCTTTAAATTAATTAATTTTAAAATGATAATTTTGATAAATCGTTAAAAAAAATTAAAAATAAAAATAAAATACCATTAAAATAACTCTATTAGTAATTTGTAAAGTAAATATTCATTTTTGATTTGTAAGGTGAGTTGGCGTGAATAATTCGGGCGAAAATTTTATTGTTGAACACATTTGTAGTTAATAAACTTAATTTAGAATTCATGATATTCACTTTTGCATTGAATTGGAAATAAATAAAATTAAACCGACGGTAAATAAATTATAATAGATGAAAATTAAATAAATAATACCTTCCTCGTTTATGGAATAGACAGCGTAATAATTATCGGGAATTTAATTATATAATATTCGCGTTAATTATTTCACCGATTTTTTCATGCTAACTAAACCATAGAATTAAGTAAAACGATCAATCAATATCGACGTATTTCTGTAAATAATTCTATACAAAAAAAATCTTCTGTTCAAGTAAAACTGTTCGCACAATTTACCACATTCCAGAATTAAATCGAAGAAAGATATAAATCAACACGAACTGTAAAAAAAGACCTACTCATCAGAACATTATTCGTTCAATAACGTGTGTGTCACTTACTAGAAGTCTTCCGAGTGTAAAAAAGAAATCTCGCTCTTGACACGAAGGTCTTTGTTCCTGAAAAGCGAGATCATCGCGGGACGATTGAATTATTGAGAAACGTCTGCAGTAATATTTCTCTTCGTTCCGTTTTATCTCCCTCTTCGGGATTTTTTTTCGATGAGTGTAACACCTTTTGGAAATCTTCTCGTTTTGGAATTATATTACGATGATGGCGTTTGTGAACGTTTGCGAAAATCGAACGTGATGATGTGACACAATCATTCACTCGATGGGATCTTTTTGATTCGTTCGTGTTATTGTCGTGTATGATACGTTTTTATAACTAGTCTGTATTAATTCAATAAAAAGTATTAATAAAAATGATTATATTTATTTTAACCCGGCACGAAATTGATTTTGAATGTTGTAAATAAATAACGATTAAATTCTGTTAACGGGAGCAAGTAAAACGTTTTAACGCCTTTCAAAACTCTGGGTGTTAGTTCGGTAATTTAATTTTTCGAAACCAACCGGAGTTTATTCAGTTTAGATATCGATTTTATATTTGTATTCGAAAGGGGAATCGACGTATTTTCCCGTGAGATAAAATTAAATTCTCTAATTGTGTATAGACGTCTAAACCAATATAATTTTGATTAGTTTTACTTGGGTTGAAACAGGTACACCAGAGGAAGTTCAGCTGTCTATATTACTGGCATTATTACAGTTCGTGAAGAGAATTTATAGCAACATTATGGCTTTATTTTTAGTTCAAATTTAGAGCCAAAATAACACGAAAATACTACACTAATGATATTCGCAGACAGGAAGATATTAATAATGATAATAATTTAAACAATCGAATCTCAAAAACGAGATGAGGTATCATAATGAGAAAAGAGCTCCAAAATTAATCTATTTTTAGTGTGCCATTAACAATTTTACAGTTTCCATAAACCTGATCCAACTCTACAATTATGATAATTATGGAAATTGCAAAGGATGAAATTTAAAATATCGTAACTCAAAAGCTAATTGAGATATCAAAACAATATAAAAATCATTTTAAATCAAATTTCATCTAATTTTAGTGTGCCATAAGCAATTTCATAATTTCCATAAACCTGATTGTCATAAACTTTTAAACTCTTCATGTGTAAGTTGTGAAGGTTATATTGAAGAAACTTATAGTTTAAAAAATCGTATCTCAAAAACGATATGAGGTATCATATTGAGCTAAAATTAATCTACTTTCAATTATGTCATAATCAATTTCTTGTTTCCAGTATTTTTGTTGCTAGAATTTTTTAATCCAACTCTTTGTGACAATTATAAAAGTTATGTTAGTGATGATGGAATTTGAAAGATCGTTACTCATAAGCTGGATGAGATATTAAAATGAAATAAAAAGCATTTTATAACAAAATTAATCTAATTTTAGTGTGCCATAAACAATATCATAATTTCCATAAACCTAATTTCCACAAATTTTTAACTATAAGCCTACATGTACAAGTTATGACGGTTATATTGAAGAAACTTATAGTTTAAAAAATCATATCTCAAAAACGAGATGAGGTATCATATTGAGCCAAAATTAATCCAGTTTCAATTATGTCATAATCAATTTCTTGTTTCTAGTATTTTTGTTGCTAGAATTTTTCAATCCAACTCTTTGTGACAATTATAAAAGTTATGTTAGTGATGATGGAATTTGAAAGATCGTTCCTCATAAGCTGAATGAGATATTAAAATGAAATAAAACGCATTTTATAACAAAATTCATCTAATTTTAGTGTGCCATAAACAATATCATAATTTCCATACACCTGATTTCCACAAATTTTTAACTATAAGTCTTCATATACAAGTTATGACGGTTACGTTGAAGAAACTTATAATTTAAAAAATCGTATCTCAAAAACGAGATGAAATATCATATTGAGCCAAAATTAATCCAGTTTCAATTATGTCATAATCAATATCTTATTTCCAATATTTTTGTTGCTAGAATTTTTCAATCTAACTCTTTGTGACAATTATAAAAGTTATGTTAGTGATGATGGAATTTGAACGATCGTTATTCATAAGCTGAATGCGATATTAAAATGAAATAAAAAGCATTTTAAAACAAAATTCATCTAATTTTATTGTGCCAAACACAATATCATAATTTCCATAAACCTAATTTCCACAAATTTTTAACTATAAGCCTACATGTACAAGTTATGACGGTTATATTGAAGAAACTTATAGTTTAAAAAATCATATCTCAAAAACGAGATGAGATATCATATTGAGCCAAAATGAATCTAGTTTCAATTATGTCATAATCAATTTCTTGTTTCCACTATTTTTGTTGCTAGAATTTTTCAATATAACTCTTTGTGACAATTGTAAAAGTTATGTTAGTGGTGATGGAATTTGAACGATCGTTATTCATAAGCTGAATGAGATATTAAAACGAAAAAAAGCATTTTAAAACAAAATTCATCCAATTTTAGTGTGCCATAAACAATATCATAATTTCCATAAACCTGATTTCCACAAATTTTTAACTATAAGCCTACATGTACTAGTTATGACGGTTATATTGAAGAAACTTATAATTTAAAAAATCGTATCTCAAAAACGAGATGAGATATCATATTGAGCTAAAATTAATCTACTTTAAATTATGTCATAATCAATTTCTTGTTTCCAGTATTTTTGTTGCTAGAATTTTTTAATCCAACTCTTTGTGACAATTATAAAAGTTATGTTAGTGATGATGGAATTTGAAAGATCGTTACTCATAAGCTGGATGAGATATTAAAATGAAATAAAAAGCATTTTATAACAAAATTCATCTAATTTTAGTGTGCCATAAACAATATCATAATTTCCATAAACCTGATTTCCACAAATTTTTAACTATAAGCCTACATGTACAAGTTATGAAGGTTATATTGAACAAACTTATAGTTTAAAAAGTTGTATCTCAAAAACGAGATGAGATATAATATTGAGCTAAAATTAATCTACTTTCAGTTATGTCATAATCAATTTCTTGTTTCCAGTATTTTTGTTGCTACAATTTTTTAATCCGACTCTTTGTGACAATTATGAAAATTATGTTAGTGATGATGGAATTTGATCGATCGTTATTCATAAGCTGAATGAGATATTAAAACGAAATAAAAAGCATTTTAAAACAAAATTCATCTAATTTTATTGTGTCAAACAAAATATCATAATTTCCATAAACCTAATTTCCACAAATTTTTAACTATAAGCCTACATGTACAAGTTATGACGGTTATATTGAACAAACTTATAGTTTAAAAAGTCGTATCTCAAAAACGAGATGAGATATAATATTGAGCCAAAATTAATCTACCTTCAGTTATGTCATAATCAATTTCTTGTTTCCAGTATTTTTGTTGCTACAATTTTTTAATCCAACTCTTTGTGACAATTATAAAAGTTATGTTAGTGATGATGGAATTTGAAAGATCGTTACTCATAAGCTGAATGAGATATTAAAACGAAATAAAAAGCATTTTATAACAAAATTAATCTAATTTTATTGTGCCAAACACAATATCATAATTTCCATAAACCTAATTTCCACAAATTTTTAACTATAAGCCTACATGTACAAGTTATGACGGTTATATTGAACAAACTTATAGTTTAAAAAGTCGTATCTCAAAAACAAGATGAGATATATTGAGCCAAAATTAATCTAGTTTCAATTATGTCATAATCAATTTCTTGTTTCCAGTATTTTTGTTGTTTTTAATCCAACTCCTTGTAACAATTATAAAAGTTATGTTAGTGATGATGGAATTTGAAAGATCGTTACTCATAAGCTGGATGAGATATTAAAACAAAATAAAAAGCATTTTATAACAAAATTAATCTAATTTTAGTGTGCCATAAACAATATCATAATTTCCATAAACCTGATTTCCACAAACTTTCAACTATAAGTCTTCATGTACAAGTTATGACGATTACATTGAAGAAACTTATAATTTAAAAAATCGTATCTCAAAAACAAGATGAGATATCATATTGAGCCAAAATTAATCTACTTTCAATTATGTCATAATTAATTTCTTGTTTCCAGTATTTTGTTGCCAGAATTTTTTAATCCAACTCTTTGTGACAATTATAAAAGTTATGTTAGTGATGATGGAATTTGAAAGATCGTTATTCATAAGCTGAATGAGATATTAAAACGAAATAAAAAGCATTTTAAATTAAAATTCATCTACTTTTAGTGTACCATAAGCAATATCATAATTTCCATAAACCTGATTTCCACAAATTTTTAACTATAAGTCTTCATATACAAGTTATGACGGTTATATTGAAGAAACTTATAATTTAAAAAATCGTATCTCAAAAACGAGATGAGATATATTGAGCCAAAATTAATCTAGTTTCAATTATGTCATAATTAATTTCCTGTTTCCAGTATTTTTATTGCCAGAATTTTTTAATCCAACTCTTTGTGACAATTGTAAAAGTTATGTTAGTGATGATGGAATTTGAAAGATCGTTATTCATAAGCTGAATGAGATATTAAAACTAAATAAAAAGCATTTTAAATTAAAATTCATGTAATTTTAGTGTACCATAAGCAATATCATAATTTCCATAAACCTGATTTCCACAAACATTTAACTATAAGTCTTCATATACAAGTTATGACGGTTATGTTGAAGAAACTTATAATTTAAAAAATCGTATCTCAAAAACGAGATGAGGTATCATATTGAGCCAAAATTAATCTAGTTTCAATTATGTCATAATCAATTTCTTGTTTCCAGTATTTTTGTTGCTAGAATTTTTCAATCCAACTCTGTGACAATTATAAAAGTTATGTTAGTGATGATGGAATTTGAAAGATCGTTACTCATAAGCTGAATGAGATATTAAAATGAAATAAAAAGCATTTTATAACAAAATTCATCTAATTTTAGTGTGCCATAAACCATATCATAATTTCCATAAACCTGATTTCCACAAATTTTTAACTCTAAGTCATGACATAACATGTTCATGTACATGTCATGACGGTTATATTGAAGGAACGGATAATTTAAAAAATCGTATCTCAAAAACGAAATGAAATATCATAATCAGATAAAGAACATATTGAGCCAAATTTAATCTAGTTTTATTTGTGCCATAAATAGTTTCTTAATTCTCATTAACTTTCATGTTCTAATATTTTCAATTCAACTCAGCTTTTATAAAATTTAAAAGATCTTTACTCAAGATAGAGTTAACTCGAGATATCAAAATGAAATAAGAAGCATTTTAAACCAAAATTAATCAAATTTTAGTGTGCCATAAACAATCTCATTGGTGCCATAAACCTGATTGCCATGAATTTATAAATATAACTATGCATGTTTACTAGTTCAGAAGGTTATATTGAAAAATCTAATAATTTAAAAATTTATATCTCAAGAACAAGAGAATCTTCTCTAAAATTTTTTTAGTTTTATTTGTGCTATAACTATAGTCTTAGTTTCGATAATTTTAGCTGTTATAATTTTTTTAAATCCAACTCTGCGGTTTTGATAATAATACAAGTTATGTTGGTTATGCTGAAATTTAAACAATCGTTACTCACAAGCTGTTTGAGATATAAAAACAAAATAAAAAGCATTTTAACCCAAAATTCATCTTATTTTGATAATTTCAACAATTTTTTTATAATTAATCTTAAACTTAAAACCACATACATCGTCATAGAGTCATTTGGGAATCTTCAACATCTTTATACAGAAGACATTTCTATCATCATAACGAGATATTTGTGATCTCTTTTATCAAAATATCGACATAATTCAAAGTTTTAATGAAAATCGCAATTAATAATTAACCTTTGTTAAACTTTAGATGTTCATTTCGATGAAAACTGTGTTATTCGTTTAAAATACAAATGCGGCCTAACAGTTTACATTCGAAATAGCATCTACATTATATTAAAACCAACTCAAAAGCGGAAATTAGTTTGTATACATAATTTTAAGTGGATGTTTACATACATTTTCGAAAACGCAATTTTATATATGCGGGTTATATTTGATTCAAAGTACATATGCAAAACTTTTCAATTGCTTCTCAGAATTTATACATGTTGTTCAAGCATACAAAACAGGATGTCTTATTTGTTGGTAATTTTTGTTTATTACTATGAAAGTTATTTCCATTTAGTGAACATTTTCATCGCGTAGTTTATACTTCTTTACACCTTTGCAACGTATTGTGCATAGAGCACTCCAAAAACATGTTATCGTTCTGCTACTTCAACCTTCGATAGTGCTATTACAACATTTTACTTGTAAAAGAACTATTTGTGAATAACGTTCGCAAAAATTCTTCTCAACGTGTTGTATTGATGATATTCTTGATATTAAGGTTAAATAACACGAAGATCACCTTAGAGTAATGGTTATAGAGCATCTCAAACTAAGTCGGGTTGTTTCCAGTGCAAGGGAAGAACATTCCTATATCATAAATGATACTTATTTTATTATTATTTATCTTATTTATTATATTTTTTATTTATCATCTCGTGGTTTACACTATCCAAAAGCACTACAAGAAGAGTATGGAGAATTAAATAACCTAAAAGATATAATTTAAAGTATATGTCTATATTAGGTGACCCTAGATACCATTTGCGCTTGGTGTAAGGGAGAGAATCTCTCAATAAACCCGCAAAAGACAATCATTGTGCCCTAAACAAGGAGACGAAAGTTGGACTAATTCGCCCAACCTTAGGAGTAATCCTTGACAAAAACCTCTTCATGGAATGGACATTTGCACGGAGTTTTCCATAAAGCTAGATTATGCTTGTGGACTTGTCGTAGTCTTTGTGGAAAAAATTGGGGTCTTACTCCTGAAAGACTGTACTGACTCTATGTGACTGTGGCTAGACCTATGATCACATACGGAGCAGCAGCCTGGTATAAGAAAGTTCGTCAGTCTATAGTTATCAGTAAACTTTCACGAATTCAACTAGTAGCTGGATTGGCAATCTTTGCTGCGATAAGCACAACGCTACCTCTAGCAATGGATGTTCTGCTTGGCCTATCTCCTTTGCATTTGCATATAGAGAAAGTGGCTAGAACCACCATTTACAGATTTAAGCAATATGTTCAAAACTGTTCCAACATGTCCTACCAATGGGCTGCGGAAGACATTATAAGCAGTGATACTGTCCCGTCAGATTTGGCGGGATCACTATCAGTGATTAATACTCGATATTTGCATGTTCACAGATGGATCAAATGCTGGATGGGTTCGGAGCAAAAGTTCACCATTGAAATTATCAGTAAGACATTTTCTATCATTTATGCCATAAGCAGCAAAGAAACAAAATCGAACTCGACAGTGTTTCCTCTGCTCAAGAAGGAAGACCGAACACAATAAATGGGTTTATAAAGAAATAAGATATATGCGTGCTAAATGTAACATTTCTTTTTGTGTCACTCCGTGTTTTAAAATTTACCATACAACCGTACATTTTGACTAAAAGCTTAGTTTTCAATATTTTTTTCCCAAACGCATAAAATCGTAGTGCATAAAATTATGTCCAAATTATGGGAAACTATGTTCAATACAGGAAAACTGACCAGTTTGAGCCAAAATCAATGCGTGCCTTTTATTTTGAGACGTATAGTTTTTTATTTGAGAACTCATTATGTTATGATATAGTTTGACAAAATTTATGGGCTCATTGATGGAATTTTTCCGATCTTTGAAGTTTCCAATTTGCTTTAAGTTGCTGTTTGTAAAATGCATCTCCCGAAGATACTTTCGGTAGCTGCATGTGTTATCCTTTATGTTATCAGAAAACTTCTTTGGCGAATTTGTTTGGCACGTGTCAGTCCTTGAACTAACATTCACCGATATGAATGTTGTATTCAATTTTATCTTTGTTTGTTCTTGTTAAATTTAAGTCTAGGAAATTAAGTTGATTATTTTCTTTAATTTCTATAGTAAATTTAAGGTTCTTATTAACTTTATTCAAGTAATTCAAAAAACTCATCCATTTTTCTCTGTTCCCTTCCCAGATGCAAAAAACGTCGTCGACATATCTCACCCATTTACTAATATTTTTCTTGTGAGGATTAATCTTATTTATAATATAGTTTTGTTCGATGTAGTCTAAAAAGATATCTGGTAGTAGACCTGATAAAGGCATGCCCATAGGTAAACCTTCCGAGATAAAGTAGTATTCGTTGTTAAATGTACAATAATTTTGAGTGACTATGTGTTTTAAAACGTAATTTAAATGGTCGACGATCATTTTATTATCTGAAAATGAGTTAAACATTTTTGATGTTATTTCCAATGTTTGGTCAATTGGAACATTTGAGTAAAGGTTAGTGACGTCGAAGGAAATAAGAATTTTGTCTTTTATTTTTAAATCTTTAGTCGTTTCTATGAATTGCGTGGAATTATCAATGAAGTATTTCGGAACAAAGTTAATATCCTTAAATATGTTTAGCATAAAATTAACAAGTTTTAGGGTAGGTGAGTTATTAAAGGAGGTAATAGGTCTAATGGGCATGTTTATTTTATGAAGCTTTGGGAGGGAGTATAATTTTGGAATGGTGGGGTTCATACTTATGAAGAATGAGCTGTTAAAATATTTGTAGTTGAAATTCTTCAAAAATGGAGTATACTCAACTAAGGTCTCCTTACATTTATTAATCATCTGTTTTGTACTTCTAAAGATTTTCTCCAGCGGATTATTTTTAAGCTTTATACAGGATGTGTTAGAAAGAATTGGAAATCCGAATACCGGAGATATTCGACACCAAAATATGATGATTTAACCTAACATCTCTTATACAAATGTCAGTGGTTTTCGAGGCACAGGGTGTTGAAAGTTAAATTCTTATTTCGAAATTTCTTGATAATTTTGGATCTTTTTATACTATTAGCATAAAATTTTGTAGTTTTATGTTTTCAAGCATGAGAAATGCGAATTTGAAATTTGTTTTGTTATTGCTCGTAGAAGGCGCTAGATACACACTGCTCGTTCGATAAATCAAATCATAAGTTTTTTGGCTGTGGAGCTACGACTAATTAGAGCTACAAGTCACAAAGAGCATTCAATTTTACATAAAAAAGGTACTCTTATTTAAATTGTCTAAGTCTATCGGTTTTCGAATTATTTATTTTTAAATGTTTAAATGTATTTTTTCTTCTAAAATTTTTATTTTTTAACATAAGCAAAGTTGGCTTATTTTTCCGCTCATGTCTCGACAATTGCTTGTTAATTGTCAACATTGATCTAATTTCTGTGTATAATAATCATTTTTACCAACAATAAAGTTATTACCAATTTGAAAATGCCACGAAGTAATGAGTTTTCTAATAGTGGGAAATCCAGATTTAAATCCACTGGATTTTTGAATATAGTCACAATATTCTATTGTTATTAATTAATTGTTATTGTTATCGATTATTATCGTTACTAATAGCTATTGTTACTGTGTGTTATTGATTTTAAATGTTAACCTTAAAATTACTTTGAAACAATTAAGAGCAGATAACTTGGAAACCAGTAGACTTAGACAATGTAAGCAAGACATTATCAAGAAATTTCGAAATAAAAATTTAACTTTCAACACCCTGTGCCATGAAAACCACCGACATTTGTATAAGAGATGTTAGGTTAAATTGTCATATTTTGGTGTCTAGTGTCTCCGGTATTCGGATTTCCCATTCTTTCTGGCTCACCCTGTATAATTGTTATTTTGTAAAAATTCATGTTTTTTCCAAATATGTATTGTTATCTAATATAACTACACCAGCACCCTTGTCTGCTTTTACGAAAATACCGTTTCCTTCTGTTAATTTTCTCTTTATAGATTTTATATCTTTCCAATCCTCTTTTTGGCTACTATTGTTGTTATTGAATTTTAATTCTTTATTTTTATTTTTATTATTTAACCCTTACGCTGCTCTGCCCGTATATCTACGCGATACGTTTAGCTGCTCTAACCGTATATATAGACTTTGATTTTTAAATTACTTCAAAGTGAAAAAAATTTTTTTTTCTATTTTATTATTCATATTTGTATGTAAAAAAAGTTAAATCCCAGATAATTTTCTTTTCTTAAATTTAACCAAATTTAAACATTGGCTGCTCCAGCCGCATTTATACGCAAAACATATGACTGTAAGAATTAACCGGCCAGTCTTGTTTTTTCACAATGTTTATCAAGTTTGTGAAATTTCTTGTCACGAGAAGAACGCATCAGTTTCGATTTTGTCGTTCAACAACTTTTATCAATTCTTTTAACGTAATTATAATGCAGCGCAAATATTATACAGACCAAGAATTAGAGAAAATATTAACACAAAGTGATGACGAAGAAATAGTATATATACCTGATGAAGCAGATACATGGGAAGACGAAAATAATTTCAACACTCCACAACCAACTTACATACCTAAAGATTCTTCGGACTCTTCAAATTCATCTGAGACTGATTTTTCGGATGATCAACAACCAACAACTTCTACTTATACCAAAAATTCTAAACAGAAAACAAAAAAGAAAAATATCGAGGAATTTATTTGGAAACAAGAAGATTTTAATCCAATAATTTATCGATTTGAATCTACCATTTCCGGATGCGCTACAGTGACGAATCTTACTACTAGCAGCAGTGCCTTGGATTTTTTCAATTATACTTTAATGAAGACATTATGGGATATATTGCAGAACAAAGCAACATGTATTACAAATACCTGAAATCACAAAACTGATTTTACTGAGAGTCTTACATTTTGTCGACAATAATGAAACTGTGCCAGATGATGCATTATGGAAGATAAGGAACATTGTAGATCATTTACGAAGTAAATTTGGTGAATCTTTTTATCCTTTTCAATGTTTATGCATAGATGAAAGTCTTCTTTTATTTAAAGGTCGAGTGTTTTTCAAACAATATATACCATCAAAACGCCACAGATTTGGCGTAAAATTTTTTCTGATATGTGATTGTCAGACTGGATATATTTTAAATTTTCTAATATATACCGGTATACATACAGACCTAAAGCCTATAGACGATGACTTAGCGCGCAATATAGGAAAGTCGGGAAATATCGTTTTAACGTTAATGGAACCGTATTTAGGAAAACGTCACAGTCTGTTTGTAGACAATTGGTACACCAGTTCACATCTCTTCGCATACCTACACAAAAATGACACAAACGCGTGTGGCACGGTGAAAAAGAATCGAACAGGAATGCCTGCACTAGACCATAAACTTGCTAAAGGTAATGTTCAAACAAAATCATCGCGATGCTTGTTGGCACTAAAATGGCAAGACAAACGCGAAGTGCGCATGCTAACAACCATGCATGATGCTGTTGTTATTGGCACTGGAAAAATCGACAGAGAAACCAAGGAAGAAAAGAAAAAACCTCATTGTATCGTTGATTATAATCAATATATGGGTACCGTAGATCGAAGTGACATGATGCTCAGTTCAGCAGAATGTGTTAGGAGGACTGTAAAATGGTATAAAAAAGTGTTCTTTCATCTTTTTGACATATCTCTGTTCAACGCCCATGCGCTGTATATGACTGTCACATGTAAAAAAATAACTTTAGGTCAATTTCAACATCAGGTGATAGTTCAAATTTTACAAAAGTATCATAAACCTATACACAGTAATAAACCAGGACGACCAAAAGCCTCAGACTGTGACAATCCCCTACGGTTAACTGAACGTCATTTTCCATCTCTTGTTCCGCCCACCGAGAAAAAGAAGCATGCTCAAAAAAGATGTGTTGTGTGTGCAAAACATGATAAAAGAAGTGATTCTCGGTATATGTGTTCTAAGTGCAATGCTGGACTTTGTTTGATACCGTGTTTTGAAAACTATCACACAATTAAAAATTATTAAATTTTTGGTAAATATGTAAAAGAATTTAATTTTTTATTTTATAAAATGTTAATTATAAAATTAATTATAAAACAAACCAAAACCATTGTTATTTATAAACAAATAAATATATTAAAATTTTTACACGTGTTTCTTAATTCGGCTTTATCCGATCAGATACATTTTTTTTTAAATTAGTGGCTAATTGCTAGAGACGTATATAAACGCTCTACATTTGAATGCTGTAAACGTATATTTAAGCATGGCTTTAAATAAGGCGCAAGGAGTCGCCGTCTTCGAAACGTATTTCAGCAGTTTAAGGGTTAAGAAATGAATAAGGTCATTCTTTATATCATTGTAATTGGGATGGTTTTTTATAACGATATGAAAATCAATAGCTATTTGGGAAATTTTTATTTTAGGTGAAAATTTTGTTGAGAAAATTCATTTCTTTTTCATTAAATATGATACTGGTTAGATTTCTGACTTGAAGTATATTACAATGAGTTCCCTCGCTTTTAAACAAAAGCAAGTTAAAGAAGTTTTTTCTAGTATATCTTTTTGGTATATTTTTTTAATATCTTCATTTAATGTAGGTACACTATATAATTATATAGTTGATATAAAATAGAAATATGACAATGAAATAAATAGCATTTTTTTTAAATCAACTAAATCAATATTTAATACCCATTTTTATAAACCGAACATAAATAATTTATCCTCTTCGTGTATAAATACGTAGTTTAAGTTTCCCCACATGAAATTTACAGCAGCTTTGAGTTTAAAGCATCGTGGTTTGCTCATAAATAATCCAAGTGGACTGATTGGAAATTCTATTAAGTCTTAAAACCCACCGAGTTGTAGTCGTATTTTTAATCACGTTTTACTATACCACTCAGAAAATTTGTAACCAAGAAATTTTCCCCCATTAATTAACCGGTTAATATTTAATTAATTTTCGCGGAAACCCAAATTAAAGTTTGCGTGATTTCGGTGAAAATTAATTACTTGCCAATTAACAACATTTTCAGTTTGAATATCGCTATCACCATCGATAATGGAAACGTAATGAAATGGTCAATGTAAATTGGAAGTTAATGCGGTGTATATACGTTTTCGCAACGTGTTTATGTTCGGTACAGTTTTATTTGGCATTCGTTAATTCGAAACAAATTGAATTCAAAATCCCCCTTTTTTGGATTAAATCGGTGTATTATTTTGTTTTTCAAGTACAATTATTTATTAATTGGGAAAAATGTGCCAACATCTATTTCACTTAAATTGCTGATTTTGTATTTTGTGTAAAACCGACGTACGACGAATAGCCACTAAAAACGTGTCGAGTATGCGAGCAGCACATAAAGTATGATGAAGTGTTTACGAGCCTCTTGTCTGATGCATTATGCATGTCACACAGCGTTCGATAGGCTGCTTGCATCCTTTTTTTCACGTCGACATGTCACACGACCGTTTTGAGTGCACGTGACGTTCAAAATATTACCATCTGATACAGAGGTGACGTATTGATGATCGATTTTCGGCGAATAAAAAACGTTCTTAAAATTATTAAAAATCTTTATACATTTTTTTAGCTATTAGTCTTGTGAAAATCTTATTGATTAAGAGGACGTCTTTAACCTTCATGACTCGTGTGAAGTGACGATTCCGCTCAAGTTAATCGCACACGTCGGTTGGTTAAACTGAAGGGTGGCTCTTACCTTCAGCCCACCCAATTTGAATAACTGAATATTCAAGAGTGCATTCGTGTCGTGCGGCAAGCTTACGTACGTGTACGAAAATTGGCAAGAATCTCAATTTCATCTCTGGCAAAACCGGACGCTAACAATTCTCCTAGTGCCGGAACCGCTTTAATAAACGCGTTATTGCGGACGTCGACGTGTCGCGGTTACTCTTATAACCCTTAGAAATATATGAAAATTCCGGTATACGGCAAAGAATTTTACTTCCTTCGTTTAATTATTCAAAAAGGCGTCCGTTTCTTTTGAAACGTTTTATTTTTTCTTTAGCAATTTTTGCATCTCAAATATTGAAGCAGTAAGTTCGAAGCCGGTACATTAGGTTCTGGTTCAAAGAAGCTTTTGGCCTCCCTCTCTCAAAGTCCGCATGCCGAATGAATATTGCATGCATTTCCCAAGGGGAGCTTTGGACTGGATAATCTGGTTCCCACAATGTGATCGTACTGTAGCACTCCACTATACCCCCCTTAATCGCTCTGGACGTTGCCCAGTGGACAAATTAGATTGCGTAGTGCCAGATTTTAACCCAGATTCATGCTTGACCAGTCATACTTGATATATAAGCTGTTTGATCCCTGTAGGTAGACCAATTCCCCGAATAATTGGATGGGTCACTGATTAAAACGTAACATCTCAAATGTAATTGGGGTAATCAACACGTCTGTTTTATTTTGTTTCTAAAATAATAGATGGATAATTAAAAAATATCGTTAGTGGTGAATTGAGTTGTGTTAAATAAATCTACAAAAGGTGGAACAACCGAGCAAGAAACGTTTGCGCTCACGAGATTTACTAATTAGGATCGATTAGATCTTAATGGCTCGAGCGTCCGTTTTCTCTCGTCGAAGGTTTAATCACCAACGTTTTATTTTCTGTGGAAATTAGCGATTTAAAAATAACAAGTTTACTTTGAGTCCAGATTGCTTTAAATCTCTTTAAATCAATCTGTTTTTAATCAACATGGGATAAATTGCAGTTTTATTTCAGACTTACGAAACAAATTTCTCTTCTTTCATTAACAATATTGCCTATGTTGAACTGTTTGCTGTCAACGAAATCTCTTAACCCTTTGTGTCCCGAAGGTACTTTAAAGTACCAGTAGTTTTAAACACTAATTTTAAACTGTAGTTATCTATTCGGCACATTTAGAGCAGTCGGTACTTTCTACTATATTATTATACATCATTTTAAAGAGAAAGCTTTGAGCTTTAATTTAAAATAAGTTTCATTCCTTAATTTCAATAAAAATAGCTTCTAGGAATTTTTAAATTAGCATCTTTTTTGACACTTTTAGGTTATAAGAAATTGTAAGTTTTGTTTCAACATGTTTTTTGTCAATATTTTTCCAATCCAACACAACAATTATTATACATCATTTTAAAGAGAAAGCTTTGAGCTTTAATTTAGAATAAGTCTCATTCCTTAATTTCAATAAATACGGCTTCCAGGAATTTTTAAATTAGCATCTTTTTTGACACTTTTAGGTTATACGAAAATGTTAGTTTTAACTCAATACTCTTTTTCTCAATATTTTTCTAATTCAACCCATCGATTATTATACATCGATTTAAACAGAAAGCTTTAAGCTTCAATTTAAAATAAGTTTTATTTCTTAATTTCAATAAACACGGTTTCCAGGAATTTTTGAATTGAATTAAAATTTTATTCCAAAGGCCTTTACTGATTGTGAGTGTATTTTGATAGCGTTTTAATTCTGTCTGATTCTGTCACAAAGTTTCAAAATGTTTGACTTCTTGGGACACAAAGGGTTAAAATATGAAAATAGCAATATGCTATGTTAATTATTTAGACACTTTCAAAAGATAATGTAAAAGGTCGTTGAAATACATCAACTTTACTAATTAAAATCACATATTCTATCATTTGAGGAGCATTATTAAGTCAATACTTAAGGCTGTTCAACCGCCAACAATTTTTATATGTAATCTTTCAAACAATATATCTCGGTTAATACGAGAGCAAAATGCATGATTATTTCTGCTTTGAAATCAGGAAACAGTAATCTAGTGGGCACGCATGCCGCTTTATTTATTTTAAAAACATACAACAATTAAATTATTTAAATACGCGTAAATTGTATCATAAGCGAAAAAATAATATGCGTGCCCACTAGAGAAGGTATCATATAGTATCCATGCAAAATTTCAGAAACCAATCTTTCTCTATAACTCCACAATAATTTTTTTTGAGAGTTTTTGCAAGCACTGCCTGTATTTATATTGTGGCTTTTTTATCGGAAACCAAATGGTAAGAATTAGAAACTTTAGCATTCCTTTAAAATAGAAGTTCATATGTGGCAATATGTAGGTAGTAAAGGTAGTAAAACAGTAAAAGTCGGTTTTAAAGTTTTACTTGTGTTTTTTCCTCTTTTCTGTGAACAACTTTATTAGCAGTGTATGGAGCGTGTACCACATAAGAATCGCTTTATTATTTAAGTAACAGCAAAAGGTAATTTGATTCGCTGATAGCTCGCTACATAGTGTATTAAAAAAAAAGTTAGTATGGTTTAGTTATAGGAACTTAATAACGTTTTTGATAGTGGATCCTACCAACTAAGATGCCACATTGCAGCAATTCTGTTCACTTGTCGTGCGCATTATTTAAACAAAATTGCAGAAAATATGGGAAAGAAATTAGAACACTACACTGAAAAGAGTTGTGAACAAAAATATAACATGTTGGTGAAACGGCGAAAGACGCAGCAAGGAAAAAACGCAAAAAGGTTAGACCAATTGGGCTACAAGCGGACAGCGACTATGGAGATGTGCAATTACCACCACAAGAAGAAATTCATGGAAGACAAGAAGTGATATTCAATTTATTGAAAAAAAAAAACAAAAGAAGAAGCAGATAGAATAGAACAACGTGCTAGATGTCAACATAGTAATAATTGTTGGAGACAAGAAACGTTATATAGATTAACAGTTTCAAATTTTGGAGTAGTGTGCAAAAGAAAACCATCAATACCGCCTAACAATGGGGTAATCCATAGCGATAATTCCATAATAGAAGTGAAATGCCAATATAATTTAAGAAACATATTCATAGAAGATGGCATCCACACCAAAAAAAATAATATTTTTCAACAGCAAAACGGCGAATAAAAATTAAAAACACAACATAATTATTTTTACCAAATACAAGAGCAACTTCACATAACGAAAAAGGAAACATTTTATTTTGTTGTGTGGGGTCCGACAGAACCTCCATATAGAACAAATAAGTGTAGACTGTAATATTTGGTACTTATAAATGAAAAACCAATTAAAATTATTTTTTTAAAATCAAATGTAAATGAAATTATTAAACAATCATGATACTGTTGTTATTGTAGCTTTTCTCGATGTGTTTATTTATATCTGAATATTTATGACATTTTTCACCAATAAAATTTAGTCTGCAATTATTTTTATGATTTTTAAAAGAAAGTGTTATCACAAAAAGTTATCATTTTTGATTATAGTAATATTATTGAATGAGTATTAAGTTGTAGGAATTATATGATTGATAGAGATATTAAGTTTTAGAAAAAAAAGGTTTCTTATGATTATCTTTTTCGTATAATAAAAAAGAAATTAAGAGAATGAAAATACATATACATTTTTAATTGTAGTAGCTACGATTAATTACAATCAAATTTTTCAAAGGGTTTAAAATAAAATTTTTAAAATTTAAATGTATTGGATTACGCGATAAAAACATTCAATATAATTATAGTAGACATTTCTTCTTTACATCTGTTGTATGACTAACGATAAAAAAATGTTAATAACTCGACCAATAGAAAAGCAAAGGCGTTGTCATACCGATATATGCTATCCTTTTTTGAACTTTCGTTCCTCTTTCAACGAATTTATTCCCACGAAACAGTCGAACAGCCTTAAAAATACCATTAGCTTTTTGATTAGAACTTTTCCAAACGCGGTAACACATTTACGTTCGATGAAAACAGTGTTAAACATGCGGTATTAAACGCAGATGTTACTGAATTAGGAAATTTTTCTTGCAAAAAGCGCGTTTATTCATTATTTGGTGTAAGTACATTGATTAGCTATTATTCTAGAAAAGATTTGAATGTAGGTATTTGTGAAAAGCTCTTATAATCAATAATTTTCAGCAGGAACTGTTTGCTTTATTAGTATCTGTAGCTTTATATTTATTAATATACATTTTAAAGTAATGATACTACCTCATCAGAAGACCTCTGAAAGGATATTTAATGAAGATGAAGATTATGATATTTCGTTAATTCACAATTCCTTGATAAAAGAGAAACAGGAAAGCAGGTTGTTTAATAAGTTGTTGAATAACACACCTCTAAGACATAATGGATGTTGGGAATTATAATAAAGGTAGCGATGTAATACATTTCCAAAAAAAATCCTGTAATGTCCCTACACAGCATGTTTCACACCAAAGACTAATTTCGACCACTTCGTGTGTCGAAGTGGTCACTTCGAACCAGTTTCTGAAGAAGGTTGCAACATGGCATCCGAAACGTCAAACCTTTTCTTAAAAGACACACGGCAAAACCCGAAAGATTCTAGTGTTAGTTCTAGTTTTAGTTCTAATTTTAGTTTAATTCACACCGGCCGTGAAAGCCTTCGTACTTATAAAGACTAATTTGTGTATAAGGAAGCAAATTTCAGGTCGCATTGATAAAATAAAGTGTGTCCGTAAAGTTATGGTGTACTTTTGATCAGTCACAGGGAAGCAAAAAGCAAGAGAAGTAGAAAACGAAAATTAAATTACTGGTAGATCACTCAACCTTGGTAGACCACTTAACTTGGATACGTATTATATAATAATAATAATGTGGTTTATTGATCATCAGGTGTATACAAAAAAAATACAAATATAAGAACAAAATAGTTAAAATAAATATCTACGATAATCAAACTTATGATGAGGTTCAATATGTACTGATCTTCCACCTCACCATAGAACAAAAGAGAAAAACAGAAGTTAATTACTGAAGCGATAAAAAAAATCAAAAGAAGTTACACGAATCTTACAAGTAAAGTTTCCTCGTAATTTCCAATAAACATGTCTGAAAGGGTTCTCCACAATTAGAAAAAAAAACAAAGCATGAAGGGGGTCAAGAACACTGATGCGGAGATTCGGAGGTTTTTGTAAGATCATTATTTTATAGTATAAAAATAAGGTGTGTAGTGATCTTCTCCTCTGCATGTCTAACCATTTAAAAGTAGCCAACTTACAGTTTATGTCATCTCTGCGTTTTAAACCAAATATCAGTCTAATACAACTATTCTGTACCTTTTGAATTTTATTTTTTAAAATGTATGACAAAAACGGAGCATACAGGGCATCACCGTAGTTAAATATGGATACATCATTGAGGTCTTATATATAATCTAGAGAGCGTATGTGGTGGTGGTGGGGGTAATCAGAAAGTCAGACATGTTGGATGTACCGACCTGAACTTAGCTATAGTTTCAAGTCTCTATTGTACCTACAATTATAACCTCACAATTCTCATAAACATATTGTTATTTTTATTAAAATTTGATTTTTGTTGAAAGTTTTCGAATTCTTTTCGTTTCACATATGTTTTTTATAATTTGATAGGTTGGACGATTATTTACAACAGTCCATAAAATGTTTCTGGTTACTTGACTTGGAATTAACAATTAAAGATCTCGGTATAAGAAGGGGACAACTCCTTCTCTTGATAAATGGAGCTACTCCCTTCTTGCAGCAAGGTCTTCAATTGAAGTTCAAGTAAAGTTTATTATTAAGGACTGTTC
>NW_019280620.1:170146-220219 GCF_000648695.1 Onthophagus taurus | reverse complement strand
AAGGATGTTTATGACAAAAACGGGGCATACAGGGCATCACCGTAGTTAAATATGGATAGATCTAAGCTTTCACATAGATGAATTTTTGTTTTACGATTCACAAAGGCTTTATTGCTATAGATAATTCTTAAACTGCTATAAGCTTTCTGAATGCACTTATTAATGTGCTCATTGAAACTCAGACTCTCATCGATCACTATGCCCAAATTTTTAACTGATATCTGAATTGGCAAGACTTCATTGTTCACTATAATGCGTAGTTCTTTTAAGACCATCTGTTTTTGTTTCTTCGGACCAAATACAATCATCTTCGATGTCATGTGAAAACTCACATAAGGAATGCAGATCGCTGTTAATATGCGCACATGCCTTTTTAACATCATGAACCGAAAAGGAATGTTCGGAAATTCGAAAATTCAAAAAATGTTAAATCTGAACTTGAATGTTGGTCATGATTATTTAGAACTGATCTAATAGAAATAATTGTAAGATATACTAACGTACACATACAAGCCCAACAAGAAAACCATAAAGAACCTTCCAAAACCAAAAAAACTAGTGAATCAGAAATCAAAGCTGTCATAGGTCTCCTATATCTTGCAGGGGTTTATCTAACAAATAGACTAAACCTTGAAGACTTATGGCAAACTGGTGGGACAGGTGTAGAAATTTTTCGCGCGACGATGAATCTGCAACGATTTAGATTTCTATTGAAGTGTTTACGCTTTGATGATGTTCCAACGCGTGTTGAAAGCTCAGAAATTTCTTAAACAGTTTGTTTCTAATTGTAAGAACAATTACACCAACTTTGAATATGTCACAATTGACGAGATTCCCCCATTTAGAGGAAGGTATGGTTTTGGGCAGTATTTGCCCAACAAGCCGTCTAAATATGTCATAAAGATATCTACATTGGCAGATTCCAAAACATTTTATATTTCAAACCTGGAAGTTTATTTGGCTTAGCAACCACCTGGTCCTTATGAAATCACCCATTCCCCACAAAGTGTTGTTTAACGAATGGTAGATACACTCGCTAGAGCAGGAAGAAATATGACCATAGACAACTAATTTGCCAGTGTGTCACTAACAGAGGATTTGTTAAAGAATTACAATCTAACCCTTATTGGAACAATTCGAAAAAACAAAAAAGAAATTCCACCAGAATTTTTGATAACAAAGAAAAAGGTAGAAATACATCTCTTTTCGGATTTCAACAATATATTATTGTGGTATCATACTTTCCAAAGAAACAAAAAATGTTATTTTGATAATTACCATGAATCATGACTCTGCAATAGACGAAGATACCGCAGAAAAGTGTAAACCTCAAATAATTTCCGATTATAATCGCACAAAGACCGGCGTGGATACACCCGGTCAGTTATGTGCTACATATGATATCGCAAAAAACGCAGAAGATGGCCGCTAACAATTTTCTTCACTCTCTTGATTGTGGCTGACACTAATTCAAGACACCTTAAATACACAAAATGTAGTAAAAAGACGAATGTTTTTAAAAGAACTAGCTTTAGAGTTAATCAAAGATCATCTTCAGAAAAGAAAAACAGACATGTATTTAAAAAAGAAAACTAAGTTAAATTAGCCAAATTAGCAACTTTTGCTAACCTAGTACTAGTGCCAGCGTAACATCTCCGAAGCGATCAAATCGTGGAAATCAACAGGGTACATGTTCAACATGCCCAAGAAACAGAGATCGAAAAACTAAATACGTTTGCGAGAAGTGTTCTAAATACATATGTTTGGAACAGATAGTACCTCTGTGCAAAATGAAGTGACTTGTTGTGTAAAGTGAGAAGGGTTTTTTGGTGATCAGGAATAATATTACGTTTGTGTACGATTTGTTCTAAACACTTATGTAATATGCCTTACTACTATAGTCCTTAATTAGATTTATTTGGCATCTGATGAGGATGATGTTTGCGTGTTTTCAAGGTTTTGCAAAATGACGTATGTGTAGAAAACTTGCGTGCCTATAACGCTTTTTATTGCTCATCATGGTTTAGATTTATTAAAGCTGCGTTGATTATTACATTTGCGATGTGGTTAGAATAGTCATACCTGGATGTCGATTTCGATTTTATCTGCATTTTTGTTAGTCCGTTGCTTTTCTCGTCAGGATTTGGTTAATTTTAGTCGAGCTACCTTGGACTTTTAGTGTTTTAACCTTATTTTTCTTCGATTTTTTTGTTTCTTGTCCTTTGTTTCTGAGTGGAACGTCGTTTTACATTCTTTATATTTTTCCTTTTTTTTTTAATTTTGATTATTAGGTAGTTGAGCTTTAGTTAATAATGTTTCCAACTTTGTAACGGATTATAACACCGCTAGGGCGTCCCCTTCTATCTAGATTACCATATTGTCTCTTCTATCTGGAGTTTCCTACGTGTTCATTCTAATGTGAGGTATACGGAGAATTTGTCGAAAGTTATGACTCACCTTTGCCTTTAAAACTGCAAATGTGATGTCATCTCGAAATAATAAAACGGAAATTATACTTCCCTAAAGAATTATTTATTATGAACCAGAAAACTTATTTGGGCATAAACACAATAATTAATTGTTTTTGACACTACATAGGCTTCATGTAATTCCCTCTTCTCCTGATAGAGTTTTTCTTTGTCCTGTAAGTCGTTGGATAATGCCTCGGTATAATGACCTATAGTAGTCTCCCATCATATTATTATTCAGTCTGATATTGGCTTTGCATCATTTTGAAGTATTGATGAAACCTTGCAAGTCAATATCATCACTGAAATTGTTTGGGAATAATTAAGGAGACTGCTCATTAAATATCCTAACTGTATAAATTTCTCCAGTATATTGGTAACTATAGTAGTAACTGTAGTAATACCCAAATTAAAATCTATAATTATAGTCGTCTACGACTCTCCCAGTGGGGATCAGAAGAGTTCATGCATATGATATATTATATTATATAACAGATACACAATTGAATAAAAGAATATTTATTATGGGTGATTTCAATGTATGTATAAATGAAAACACAACTTTAAAGAATAATCTTATTATAACAATGAGCGAGTTTGTTTTATACCCGTTATTTTGTGAAGCTTCCCGGACTGAGGGTAAGAGATGTGTTGATAATATTTTTACTGACAAATTCTTATCAGTTCTTAAGTTGGAAACAGTAAATTTTCACCTCGGAGACCATCTTGCTCAAATACTGACTTTTAGCTTGGTACCTGGAAAAAGAAAACATAAAACGATTAAACGCCGCACCGCAACTGTACGATGAGAAATATTGAAAGATTCAAAGTCTTGCTCACAGATTGTGACTGGTCTTACATAGCAAATGCAGATGCACAAAATAGCTATACACATTTCCACGCTAACTACCTACACTGCTATAATTCAGCTTTTCCTGAAATCATAACAAAAGAGGCAAAAATGAATTGTAAAAAATGGGAAACAGAAACATTAAAAAAAATGAAAAACCAGTTAGATGCCTTGAACACAATAATAACCGTAACTCAAGACCTCAGACTAAACGATACGTATAATAATTTGAAAAAAAGTAAGGAGAATAGATGTGGCAAAGAAGGAAATGGTAGCTTTATTCAAAGTTCTGAGAATAAGGTCACAGCTGCTTGGAAGCTTGTAAAGAAAGAATGCGGAAAAGGTGAAAATAAATCGCAAAAGCCCTCTAACTTAGACATAAACGTTTTGAATGACTCATTCGTAAACTGTAAGCAATTAGACTCTAGCAACAATTCGAATAATACAAATTCACTTCTACTATCGAAACAGAAACAAACAAATACATCGCTTAATCAGATTACGGACTTAGAGGAAGAGGAAATAGTGAAAGACCTGAAAAAAACGAGTACATTGGTCATATACGGATTATCAACAAAACTCTTAAAAGAAGTAATAACTTGTGTTTCTAAACAACTAACAGATATTTTCAATAAATGTATCAAAAAGGGAATTTTCTCAGAACAGCTAAAATACGTGAAAATTATACCAATACAGAAACCTGGAGATCCCAATCACCTGAATAATTACCAATCTCTGTCCTACCTACAATGTCCAAAATTTTGGAAATTATCATAAAGAAGAGCTTACTTAATTATCTGACTTACGACAACTTATTAAAAAATCCACAAACACGGCACTGCTTAATGTATTAAAAGTGATCATAAGAGGTTTTGATGAACAAAAATATACTCAAATCGCCTTTTGTAACCTTAGCAAGGCTTTTGATCTTGTAAAACATGATATTTTTACTAAGAAATTGAATAAATACGGAATAAGAGATAAGGCCTTTAACTTAAACTGTCTACAGAAGTCAAGTACTTGGGCTTAATAATAGACAGTAAGCTGACGTGGAAATCCCACCTAGACAATAGAGTTAATAAAGCTTGTGTCGCCTTCGGCCAGTGCCGGAGGTCTGTCGGGAGGACTTGGGGTCTGTCTCCCAAGATAGCCCTGTGGATCTATACCGCCGTTGTTCGACCAATGCTAACTTACGGTGCGGTGGTATGGTGGACTAGAACTTCTAAGTCTACCGCCACCACTGCGCTTAATAGAATACAGAGACTCGCGTGTCTGTATGTTACAGGTGCGCTGCGATCAACCCCCACAGCGGCCATGGAAATCATGTTAAATTTACCACCACTCAACCTACATATCCAGGAAGTGGCGTTGGTAACCATGAAACGACTACAATCAGTAGGAACTATGAAGGATGAGGACGTTGGCAGCAGTTCAACACTCTGGAGGGAAGCAGTGCTAGACACACCCCTACTCGAGTGTAAGACTGATCACAGACCAGCAAAATATGTTTTCTCAAGGAAGTACCTCACCCACGTCAGTCCCACAGTTGTAGATGTACATAGAACCTTAAAGATCTACACTGATGGTTCAAAAGGACGAAATGGTGCAAGCGCGGGGGTATTCTCTCACGATCCCCTGATTCGCCTCTGAGAACCTTTAGGGTCCAGCACCACCGTCATACAAGCGGAACTAACTGCTATTAAACTTGCTGCTGACTGCATTGTTGAATCCAACAAGCGGGGTAAGTATTCACTATTTTTACAGACAGTAAACAATCTCTTTTAGCTTTAAGCAGAGTTATTATAACGTCTGCAGTAGTTATGGATTGTCACAAAGCACTGGAGGAGGCCGCGAAATACAATTCTGTCAGAATCCAGTGGATTAAAGGGCATTCCGGCTCCAAGGGTAACAACCACGCGGACCGGCTAGCCAAACGTGCTGCCGGTAGAGCGCCCTGTGCACCCGAGCCGATAATTACCCCCACCTTAGCCACTCATATCGAGTTAATAAAGCACATTACCCACAAAAATTTTTTAAACGGGTGGGACCGTACCCCGGGCTGTCATCTCGCTAAGGAATTGTTAAAATATCCTTCAGCCGCAACAGCCCAGTTTTTCGTAGGGCTCGGTAAAAGTGCCCTTCGCACTGCCACAGGTCTCCTCACGGGACACTGTAAAGTAAATAAGCACCTTCAAAACATGAAGCTTGCTGACTTTCCTCTCTGTCGAGCCTGTGAACAGGATGACGAGACGGTTAAACACATCTTGTGTAATTGCCCCTCTCTGACCGACCTCAGAATGAGGACCTTCGGGAAGGAATGGCCAACCACAGATGACATCAGGAATGCACCTCTAGGAGCTGTCCTAGCCTTTGGTAAATCCTTAGACTGGTTGATGTGACCAGAGCGTGTAATGGGAGGATGCACAAGGGGCCCAATGGGGCCTAAGTGTGGCGTGCGGTTTTGCATGCACTCCCCAATCCATACATACATACATACAAGGCCTTTAACCTGCTAGTTTCATATCTGGATCAGCGACAACAACAAATTCACTGGAAAGGTGAAACATCGGACTGGAAGACAGTCGAAACAGGAGTTCCGCAAGGTTCGGTTCTTGGACCGATTCTTTTTTTGATCTACATAAATGATCTGCTGGATTTTGTAGCATCGGATTCACTCTGTTTTTATGCGGACGATACTTCCTTCATAAACGTGGAAAAGGATATTGAAAAAGTTTAGAACAAAACTAGTACGACAATGGTTGGGGTAGAAAAAGCAAGTTACTCACGTTTTTATACGAAAACCAATGATCACGTTACAAATCAAAAGATTCAAAATTGGAATCGAACATCAATTTTCGTGTCACAGGTACCATAAATATGTCAGATGAGGAAATATCTCGCAACTATGTATATTTAAAATATTATAAATCGTTGGATAAGTCTTTCAAAAACAGTTTTATTAGTTCCAATTTTGTATGCCGAAATGTGGTAGAATATTTTTCGGGTCCACAAGGTTCTTGCAGAGAATGTTTTCCTCTCCAGGCATTAAACATTTTTTACCTGACTAACTTTTCCTGGACCATTGTTGATTTCTTGCCACTCTCCCGTTTACATACAAAACATGGACATTTCGTACAGCTTCTTTTAAATTAACACATATCTGCCAAATTTCTCATCTCGTCGCCTATATACTGAAGCAGCCAAGTAATTCAGTTATCTCCTTTGTTAAGCTCAAATACCAACCGAATCACTTAGCTCAGCTTGAGTAAACAAGTTAAATTTTAAATTTGTTAGCTATAAAATACCATCAATTTCATCCTCTAATACAGACATATCACTATTTGCACGAGTCGGCGTATTCAGGATAACTATAATCAGATCAAGACCATAAGGTTTTATTTCTTTGTAATTTTTTGAATTGAAGCAATTGGTAATGTGCTCGTTTGGTCTTTTCCAGATCATTGGAATAGCAAATCCTAACAGTTCTTTCCCCTTTTTTTGACACATACTTTATGAGGCGTCTAAGCTTTATCCTGATCATAAAGTACAATTCCAACGTATCTCTGTAACGTTCTGTTGATGTTTTCTAATCAGAAACTTGCTTCAAATGTAATAAAAACTGGCAGTAATGTTTTTACAACTACGACTCAACATCGTTTGAGGTTGTTTATGGTTTATTTATAACTGACTTACGGATGGCTGAATCGGTGTTTGTGCAGGTATTTTTGGATATATTTTGAATGTACTGCGGTTTAAATTATGTTTCTGGGATGAGAAATATATTTAGGAATACTCTTATTTCTGTTTTCTTATTTATGACGCTTATAGAGTCCCAGTAAGCTGCTTTTAGGTACTTTTTATTATTCATTGTGATGAGTGTTTAATATTTTTCTTAGTTATCGTCTCTGCGTTACAAATCTCGCAATCTCTCCTTATCATATACATATGGCTTACATATGGTTCTGGTCATAAATCCAGATAGTTTCTTGCAGTTTGGAATTGGACAGAATAATTTGTAATATTTTGTTAAAGTTTCACCAGTGTCATTCAATACTTTTTCATAAAATCTGGACTTATGCCCACGCAATTTCAAGCTTCTCCTTGGAGTATATAATCTTATCAATATAATTATAGATGTTTTAGCCAAGTTCTAAACTTTTCTTATACATTGCACCTGATCATTGTAATCCGAACTTGTCTTTGCAAATTAGTAGCCAATCACGGTACTTCGACATATTTTCTTGCTTTTTTGGTTTAGAATCGGTTAGAATATCCTTGTTTTTCGAGGTTGTTTTTCACCTCAACAAAGTTATTTACATAAAGTTTTTCTAGTATCAAGAGTTCCCTCCAACATTTTTGTTTTTCAATCATTGATACCAAAACAAATCGATATGTAGCTCAACGTTGCATTTATTAACTTCGCTCCAAAAAAATCACTCTGTATGCATTCGTTCGAAATATCAATAAAACAGGTTCCCTCGGCTGTTATATCTTCTATTGCAGACTTGCGAATTCACTTGAAAACTTTAGTAGTTTGCAACTTCGCCTTAACTTTTCATAGTCACCCATTTACAAACTCTAAATTTATATTCTGCACCACGCAAACGAATCCACGCAATTATATTATCCGAATGGTTTTAATCCACGTAGATTTCAACGCGACGCTAACTTAATTATACAAACAAAACTGCCCTCTCTCGCGGCTTTACCGCGAGGATTTAAAATCCGCAATAACTTAAGCTCGGCGATATATAATTTCTAGTTGAAGGGAAAAAATGATAAATCCTACTTTAAGGAAAACTCTCGGAATTATCCTTACAGATCATCGTAATCCTTGAGTCGTGGTTTCTGTGAGATGAGTGTAGGAAGTACCGAGGATGCCCCACGATCCGGGAGGGCATTATAATGGCCGATTGTGCGCGAACATGTCCGAAAGCTCGGGCCAACGTAAAAGCTCGCTCTATTCGGATCCGACCCCAGTTCCATCCGGGAAAAGCTGGCGTCCTGATCGAACGGGTTCAACTGTGTCTGAGGGTGTCACCGTTCGAAATCACGCGACATCATCTGCACGCGGATGAGCTTACAGTGAGCTTTCAAAAACGAAAAAAAAATCATTCGTATCTCAACGATATTCAACATCGTTGACGAATCTTATTTCATCTTAAAGGTAAGAATTTAATTTATTTAAGCAAAAATTTTTGAATTTGATGTTTTAAAAATTTAAATAAATTTAAATCATTGATATATTAATAATAAATAATTTTATGATTTATTTTTAATTGTTATCCTTTAAAATGAAACGACTAAATTAGTATTATAAGAAATTAAAGCTTACAAGAATTCCACCATAAAGTTTTGTAAGAGCTTTAAAGCTGTGTCAATAGTCACTCGGAATTTATTGACTTTTAATTAAAGTAATTGGCACTTTAGTTAATCGATGTAACTCGAAAGTTATTTCGTCATAAACTTTACAAAGTACGAACAAGTTCTGTACATTAAGGATTCTTTGATTTCATATATATTTTCTTAGATTATGTTTTCTTTGTTGTTACACACATCTTTTATAAAATGTGACATAAAAAGTATATTACAAAAGCAACAACAAAAGGTAAACTTTACGTCCGATCTACATTTTTTATTGAGCCAAAATAAAAAAAGTCATTACAGTTTCTTCGTCTTTCGCTTTATCATCGCTACATCCAAAGAATTATTTCCAGGCGGACGAATGGGAAATGTCAAAAGGGCACTTACCAGGTGCCCATTTCTTTTCAACCTGCGAGGTCGCATCGCATAAATACGATTACTTCCAATCCGCGAAGTTCGAACGGACTGAAGCCTTTAAAAATTTTCCCCCTTTTTCCGCTTTCCTGAAAGAAAGAATGAAAGGAAAATAACTTGGAAAATACATTGGGAGTATTAAGAGATTTTTCACGGAATTTAAAAATCTGGTAATCTAGTTATTTAAATTACGTTTGAAATCGAAAAGATTTTATAAAGGAAATCATGGAATTGTGTTTTTAGTGAGTATGAGTAAATTTCTTCATTAAATGCTTAACGTTCTTAAACAACTATTTATTTTTTTTTTTTCGAGAAATTGATACTATTTCTAAAGGTAATAAAGTTCTAGCTATTAAATCTTAAAATAATGCATAATAGAATCATTTGATTTCTTAAAATACTCACCAGCGTTCATCGATCAAGCTTATAACACCATTTGTCTGTCAAGTTCTCCACGACAATCATTTTTCCTTAACTGTTGAGAGAAATAAGATCAACTTGTGTACGCTTTTCAGTTCTACCTCAACATTTTGATATTTGGGGGTCTACTTCCTGCCTTAGATCTGGTATTTCCGAGTACGAGCGCATCTATAGCACGATATCTACCTATCTATTATCCTATTTGTGTCTTCTCCTTCAAGGAACAAAATTTTTGTGGTCCTTTTTCGCCCTTAGGCATCTTCTTATCTGAAATTGTTCGCCAGCGCAAGCTTTTAACTCTCAACTTTTCCTTTTTGGTGGTTTTATAAAAGTTTACAACAAAAATTCGATTGCTTTTCAAAAATGTTACTTCTATAAAGCATAGTATTTACAATTAGACTTTTTTTTTGTAGAACTATTTTGTATCAATATCATGTATGTTTTTAACGTTGTCATAAAATTTCATCATAAATTACAATCTTTCAGCTTCAATTTCAGATATAAATCGTCGCTTGAAACCCTGAAATGATATCAAGATGATATATTGAAATTTATTGTTTTTTGACATTTTTTGTAAAACTATTTTGTTATCATGTACGTTTTTTAACGTTATCACAAAATTTCATTTTTTTCTATAATTTGAAACATAAATCGTTGGTTTACGACTTGAAATAAATTAGATATGATTTTTTTAATTCATTAGCATTTTTACGAAAGGGAAAGTAAGTTTCTTGTTAAGAATTTTTTTGCGGGAAATTTTTATAATAAAAGTCGGTTGTTTTTATTAATTATCATAAAATACAGTCATTTAGCTTCAATTTAAAATATAAATTGTCGTGTGAAACCCCGAATTAAAGTCAACATCCTTTTTGTAAGTATCGTGATTTTTTAACATAATTTTTTATGTTTCGCACCTCACACTGCGGTTCAAATGACCTCTGAACATTTTCCAAATAAATTTTCATTTTTACTAATTCATGTAAATTCAATTAGTACCCCCACCCACCTACACCTGTAGTGATTTACTCTAGATGCGGTTGGTATTGTTTCCAAACGTACTGAATGTAGTTGTCGGATACACATGACCCCATGGTGAGATCTATTTAAGTGTATTTGGAAATACATTAGACCCCCCTAAAGCATGGTAGATAAATTTCGTATTATATGAATCCGTGTTGTAAATGTTATAATTTAAGTGACTCATACATTTACTTGGACTACAATGCTATACAATTTTGGACTACACTGTGTTAATTAATTATCGTACCCGACGTCATTATTGTAAGTATGCAACCAATATCACAGTATTGGTGTTACAATACGCGATTTGCGTATTTAGTTGCATACTTGCAATGATGACGTCGGGTACACTGTATTTCACACTGTATTTTGATGACAACTGATATTTTTATGCATGGTGATCTTGTGATACCGATGCCGAACTTTTCCAGTAACAGGAAAATAATGATGTTAGTAATGAATTATTTGACGGAGATGATACTGATGGAGATTCCGATGTTTTCGAAATATAGGTAGAACCAAATAGTGAAGAAAGCGCAGATAAGGTAATGCAAGACGAAGAAGACGCAGAACCATCTAAGAAAACCAAAATACGTCAACAGTACGTTTTTACAATTGGACTTCCACAATTTTTCTTCATAGAAATGATGAAATTTCTCCGCGAAGGACTTCTTTTAATATCCAATCCTATTATACAGGTTTAGTAGAAAGGAATCATCGGGTTTGACGAAGCTATTTTTCAGTTAGTATTACAGATAGAATAGTAAATGACATGTCTATAGATAGAGAAAATACTTAAGTATCATATTACAAATGTTCTACGTGCAATCTATGTCGGCAACGATAGTCAAGTTTAGCCCATATATCTCTCGGTCGATACTGTTAACAGCATCAGTAATGCGTCTTCTAAGTTCACCCAGTGTTGTAGGTAGTGGTGTAAATAAAAATCGCACGGTGTAAGATCAGGTGAATTGGGAGGCCACGCAAATAATTCCAAATCTCCATCTTGTTGGTATATAAAGTTGTTGGAATCATCCGTCATACCGTACGACGTACCGTTCACAGATTTTTCATGAAAGAAAAACAGTCCATACACTTTTGTGCTAGATACGGCACAGAAAACATTCAATATTTCCTTTCATGTTGGGTAATGTTATGACGATTTTTCGTTCCCCATATTTGAATGTTGTGGCTCGTCACTGAACACCAGGTAGTTGGCAAATTCGTCATCCTCCTCGTTGCTTCCTGCATGTTAGTACAAAATTTTCCACACAGTTTTCAGCGGAATACCAAGTTCACGAGTAACGTTACTGATGAACTTTTGTGGCGAACATACGAAACATTGTTTAACCCCATCCACTATTTCATCAGATACTCGTGGTCTTCCGGTGCTTTTACGTTTCTCAACTACACCTGTGGTCTTGAATTGTCGATACCATCGTATAATGCTTTGATGACCTGGAGGATTTGGTATTCCTTTCGGAATGCACGTTACACTGTAACAATTGGTAAACGCTTTCTATTGCATTTTGACTGCGGACGTGACTTGGGCGTGTGCATGACAAACATAGATGTTGTCACTGTCTAAAGACATGTCATTTACTATTCTATCTGTCATACTTTCCGAATTATGGCCTTGTCAAACTCAAATAACCCTGTAGTTATTTGAATTTCATAGAGTTGAAAGTTTTGATTGGACTTGATATGAGACTATGAGGGCAGTTCAAATGCGCTATGTCGCAGATTCGGATTTTTTAACCTGATGTTTGAAGTTTGAACACAAAGAAACAAGTATAGATAGAAGGGAGAGGGACAGCTTTGCTCCCATTCGTGAAAATGGAGAGAACTTTACCGCAAGTTAGAGAAAATACTACACTCCGTTTGAATATTGCACCATTGAGGAAATCATGATGAAAATCATGATGTTGAACGACGCCAAGACTTAATATATGTTAAAAGCTATTCTATAATTATTGGGCAAACTCACTACCGACTACTAAAGAACTTGCTCGTAGAAATAGTCGCTTTCACTCGGACAATGAAACTGTAACTGAGAGCACCCTCCATTAAAAGCAGGGCTATTATTCTCAAAACAGAAATCAAATACCTAGAAGCAATACTGGACAGTAAATTAAATTGGAGCTCCTACATAGTTAAGTGTTGAAAAAGGCCATCCTGGGCAACCAGATCTACCGCAGGCTCCTTGAAAGGAAAACCCTTGGGTCTTAAACCACGATTGGCCCACTGGACCTATGTGACAATAATTGGATCGCCTATGCCTCACTGGTTTGATGGCCAAAAACAAATCATAAGACAGCACAACAACAGCTGGCACAAATTTAGCGGTTAGCATGTCTTAATATAATAAATGCGCATATATACAAAATGAGGCAGCTTTAATTGCCTTATCACTGAAAACATGCTCTTCACTCAAGTTGATGCAGAGTAACTTCAGCGGACACCTCGAAATCCTCAGCGACCCAGGTCTAAACCACTTAATTGAAATTAAAACGGATTATATTCCGACAGGATATAATTTCGACCAGCCATATAAGGTCATATTTAAAATCAGCGATGATTGGTCGAAGAGTCAGCCTCAACTCAAAAGAGGAGCCCTTGCCTGGTACACCAAGACTTCAAAAATTCTGCAAAGATAGTTGGATCAGGAGTAGGTATGGGCATTTGTGGATAATCATTTTTCAAGCTGAAGTTCTTGCTATAAACTTCTGCTCCGTTTTGAATCTGGAAAAGGGACAGAAAGGTGCATCGATGAACATTTTCACGGGCAGTCAGGCCGCCCTAAAGGCAATTCAGACCTACATGTGTGAACTCGCCAGGAGCAATGAAGTTATTCTATGGTGGGTTCCAGGTTAGAAAGACATTGAGGACAATGAAAAGGCAAAGTATAATAACTCCGTCGCAAAATAAAACCAAAGAGCGTGTATGCCTCAGCAAACTACTTAACTCTTATTTTGCTGCTCTAATATTATACTTCTATACCTTAGGCACCACGAAAAAAAAGTCAGGTATGTGTTCTGTTCCAGAGACATAAAGTCAAAAAATTCATGGCATGTTTGTCATAAACCGATGTGTGACAAGAAGAGAGTGTGGATGTTAGAGGAACTCCTTTTTTTGTACCGTTTTTTCATATTGCCAGACAAAAATCACCCCAAAACAATCAATTTTGTATTTCGATGCTTGATAATTCATTGAATACATAGATCAAACAAATTTATCCACATATTAACGACTTTTAATAACACTGTGCTGCAAACTTTAACTTTTATTTGTGTACAGTAGATCCTAGTTTTGATTAATCAACACGAAATAGTCAGTTCTAGAAAGTTCTATTGCCTCGCCCGCAAGCAACCTCGGCAGAGTGAGGTTAAATGTTTTCTTATAGAAAACTTTGTATCTTTACAAAGATGTATAAAGAACGATTTCGCGTCAAATCGCCGAAGTCGCCTGCGGGTGAGGCGCTAGTTTTGATTAATCAACACGAAATAATCAGTTCTAGAAAGTTCTGCTGCCTCGCCCGCAAGCGACCTCGGCAGAGTGAGGTTGAATGTTTTCTTATAGAAGACTTTGTAGCTTTACAAAGATGTATAAAGAACGATTTCGCTTCAAATCGCTGAGGTCGCTTGCGGGCGAGGCGCTAGTGTTGATTAATCAACACGAAATAGTCAGTTGTACAAAGATCTACTGTCCCACTCGCAAGCGACCTCGGCATAGTGTAGGTGAATGTTTTCTTATACAAGACTTTATAGCTTTACAAATATGTATAAAGAACGATTTCGCATCAAATCGCCGAGGTCGCCTGCGGGCGAGACGCTAGTTTTGATGAATCAACACGAAATGGTCAGTTCTAGAAAGTTCTACTGCCTCGCCCGCAAGCGACCTCGGCAGAGTGAGGTAAATGTTTTCTTACTGAAAACTTTGTATCTTTACAAAGATGTATAAAAAACGATTTCGCATCAAATCGCCGAGGTCGCTTGCGGGCGAGGCGCTAGTTTTGATTAATCAACACTAAATAGTCAGTTCTAGAAAGTTCTACTGCCTCATCCGCAAGCGATCTCGGCAGAGTGAGGTTAAATGTTTTTTATAGAAGACTTTGTATCTTTACAAAGATGTATAAAGAACGATTTCGCTTCAAATCGCCGAGGTCGCTTGCGGGTGAGGCGCTAATGTTGATTAATCAACACGAAATAATCAGTTGTAGAAAGATCTACCGTGTCACTCGCAAGCGACCTCGGCAGAGTGAGGTTGAATGTTTTCTTATAAAAGACTTTGTAGCTTTACAAAGATGTATAAAGAACGATTTCGTTTCAAATCGCCGAGGTCGCTTGCGGGCGAGGCGCTACTTTTGATTAATCAACACGAAATAGTCAGTTCTAGAAAGTTCTATTGCCTCGCCCGCAAGCAATCTCGGCAGAATGAAGTTAAATGTTTTTTATAGAAGACTTTAAATCTTTACAAAGATGTATAAAGAATGATTTCGGTTCAATTCGCCGAGGTCGCTTGCGGGCGAGGCGCTAGTGTTGATTAATCAACACGAAATAGTCAGTTCTAGAAAGTCTATTGCCTCGCCCGCAATTAACCTCGGCAGAGTGAGGTTGAATGTTTTCTAATAGAAAACTTTGTTTCTTTACAAAGATGTATAAAAAACGATTTCGCTTCAAATCGCCGAGATCGCTTGCGGGCGAGGTGCTAGTGTTGATTAATCAACACGAAATAGTTAGTTCCAGTAAGATCTACTGTCCCACCCGGTAGCGACATCGGCAGAGTGAGGTTACCTTTCATTTTTTTGTAACACGTCACGTATTTTTTTATTGAGGCTTCGCACTGCTGCGAGAGTTAGGATTTTATAGGGAAACTATAGATGCAATGAACTTGATATTTGGTACCTTGATATAAGGTAAAGAAATCTATCTTTTAGTGATCTTCGGAAACCACCGGAAATTGTTATTAACATCATTTTGAAGAAAATTTTAAAATTTTATTTTATTTTATTTTTCAAATAAAACTTATTTAGAATTGCATTATGTAACCAACTGCTAAATAAAATTTTGAAATTTTCTTAAAAATAGTGAAGTTAGTAACAATTTCCGGTGTAACCCTTATATATCTATTTATTTTAACATTTGTTTACATAGGCAACTTTGTTTGCACGATTTTTATATAAAAGAGCTTGTTCCACCTATAAGACCTCTCTCTTGCAACGTCCACCGACATGCAAATTCATCTTAATTTAAGGTATTTATATATTTTCCATATTTTTTGGTAATCAATTCAATAAAATTCACTTCATCAAAATTAATTTTTTGATACTTATTATCATTTATTTTCAATAAAAGAACCACCACCTTATTTAAAGATCCCCGGTGAATTTCCGCGAGAATAGTACAAAAATCTTGCAGCACAGTGTAATTAGAGGGACCTCGGTGTAACTAAAACATATGTGAGTTACGAAGGTTAATAAATCATTTTGATCTACAATTAATTTACACATATAATTATATAATTTTGAACGAAATTGCTTTAGAAATTTCCGAGAATTTCAGATATGCTTGTTATGAATTAAACTGAATTTGTGATGAGATATTGTACATATGTCGTCGTATCCAAATCACCCCATCTGTTTGGCCATATTCAGCGTCCCGGTTACTAATTAACGTATTGTACTATTAATTGCAGCCGGTAATTATATTAGGCTGACGGGGGGTTGTTTCAGACAGGTACCCTGATAGAAACAGGGCGATCTAATACTCGAATGTAAATTTAACCCGGTCTCCGTGAAAGCACACGTACACCATTTAATAATCTTTCGATAATTGAGTTGATGATTTAAATGTATTGGGATATATATTTGGGTGGAGGAGCCGGGGTAATATCTAAATTTATATTCTCAACATTCAATTTATATTTTTTTTTAGATTTTCATCGTTAAAGTATCAAATACTGAGAAGTAATGGGGGGTAGTTTGCTAATTGTACTTAGCAACTCGAGACGCGATCCAACCGCACCGCGGATTCTGAGGCAATTAACAAGATAAATTCAAAGTTAATTACTTCGGTCTGCATTCGTACCTTCCGTGCCATTTACCAACTGGATGGAAATTAATTAGCGTTTCAGTTCAAACCGGAATTAAATTTGATTGATGTTGGAGGAATGGCAACCGGTTTGTGGGGGAGGACAATGTCCTCCTTCTTATTCAAGAGTAGATGGAAATTTTGACGCTCATTTCTTAGATTGCTAATTAACATTTTCATTACATAATTACTTTCGAGGTAAAAAAAAGGAAATTTTATGGTAATTTAAAATTTTAATTAATCGTTGAGTTTAAAAGAAAATTTTAGTGAAGTAATCATCCAATTAGGTGGTTCGGTTCCCGCTTCAGCAATTCCGTTGATTAATCGGAATTTCGCACCAAGGAAGGTAGACAATGATCACGAAACCACAGACAGTAATGAAGCGATGAATAACTGTGGGACGTGGCAATAAACTCAACAGTCCTGTTCGAGTTCAAGTGACTCTGCACCGTCCAGAAACGTCAATACTCTCGAAAACACGTCAATTTGTGTTGAGGATCACCATCATCAATTCGAATTTCAAGTGCCTCTTAACCGCTTTATTTCCCTTAATAAAAATTATAACAAAATCAGTTTATTTTCTTAAATTTAAATAGATTCTCCGTATCCAAATTGTCCAGGGTAAAATCAAAGCCGGAGAGCTAATCTCGATTACATTCAAACGCCGGTCGTAACCGAATCCCTTTTCTGTTGGCCTGCCACATTGGAGCTGAGGGATTTTGACGGAACCCCTTTCCGTTCTGAATTTCAGATTGGATTTCCGCATCTTCGACCGAAACCCTTCCCGGTTCAATTGGGAATTATACCCGAAGTTCGCTACGACCACAGTTCGATAATAAGCACTTCTGAACCATTGTCGGACCCCCAAAACTTCCACACCAACCGTGATACTCAAAGTCATTCAAACGCAACAGTTTATCAAATTTCAAAGTTTATTAGCAAGCGAGATTAACATAAAATTAAGAATAAGCTTAAACGGATAGTTTTCTGATGTCTTCCCCTGTTGGTCTTATCATAATTTCGGATATCTAAAAATTGATTTAATTAATCATGATATTTTCCTTGATTTTAATGACATACATTAACACGTTGAGGTGTTGATAAAACATAAAGGATGGAATCCGCAATATCTTCGCTCAAAATGTAGGGAATATTCGAATGCATCTCTTTACCCATTTCTTCGCCGTAAGTTGCAGCCATAATATCGGTTTTTACGACACCAGGGCTTAAAGACTGTTTCTAATTAATTAAAAAATTAATAATTAAAACTAAAGCACTTACAGTTATTCTAATATTGCTATTCATCCTAGCTAATTCAACTCGAACATTTTCCGTCATAACTCTCAACGCAATTTTAGAAGATCGATACATAACATTATTAGGCATCAAAAGGTCATAATAACCAATCGTGCTGTTAATATTAATAATATAACCGTTAATGTTATTGGCTGTCATTATTTTTACAGCTTCTTTTGTGGTGATTGCGTAACTCATAAAATTGGTGTCCATGAGTTGTTGCCAAGTATCTAAATCCCCCGTTAAAACTGTTGAGTTACCTAATACCCCAGCGTTGTTAATTAAAACATGCACGGGACCAACATTTTTGGTAACCCAAGCGAAACCGGCGAGGATTTCTTGCGGTTTTGTTACATCCACGCTAACAGCAAATAATTTTCCATCGTGGTTTTCAACTAAGTTTTCGATTTTTTCCTTCCTCCTTGCAAAACCAACGACCTAAAAAATTTAAAAAAATAGTTTTTGAGTTTTTATTAAGTTAATCTCACCTTCATTCCTTGTTTTAATAAAGCTTTGACTGTAGCGGCTCCAATACCGGCGCTAGCACCTGTTACAATCGCTACTTTATTGTTAAGATCCATCATAAAAATATTTTTTTATTAAAAATTCGAAGTTCTTGATGTCTTGAAACAAAGAAATGGACTGTTCGAAATCTCGTTTTGGGAGGAGTATTTATATGGTAGGCTTTGGTGCGAGAGGAGCAAGGGAAATAATTAACGGTGAGTTGATGACCTTGATGATTTTGGGTATATCTTGCTTTGTTGTACAAATATATTTAAGCATCTTTAATAAATAAGGATGGAAAGCAATGATAATTTTTGTTATGAAAGATGATGCAACAACAATATTAATTGACATTATTAGATTAGATAAGTCTTCTAATCGGTTTAAAAAGTTTGCCATAACATTAAATTTATTTAAAATAAGTTTAATGACATTCCAAAAATGTTGAATCATAATCTATCAATTTACCAAGGAAAAATTAATCGTATTTTGTGCAAAATTTTTTATTTTAAGGAATTTTTTGGGACTAAATTCTGAGACTCTTCAACCGCTTCTTGGTTTCACGAATTCCGGTTTAATCACTTTGCCCTTGATACTATTTTTGGAAGAACTTGTTTTTTGAACGGCAGAAACATCTCGATCGGTTCCCACAATATTCTGCGCTCCCACTTCTTCAACCATCACTTAAAATGCGCCCAAATTTACACAACATTGTATTAAAATATTTCAATTATTACAAAAATCTTTAGATAGAGTAATATCCCGAAGTTACGTAATAGGTAAGACCGGGTAGGATTACATAAGTCGAAACTTATGTAAATCGAGTATCTGGATAGGTTGAAGCAAAATTTATGTACAATAAAAGGTAAACTGGAAACATATTCTAAATCAAATTTATTTATGCATTCTAATAACAGTATGAAACAAACCAGAAAAAAAATTAATATTTTATTTAAGTTTTGTAGACTAATTTATTTAGATTTAGTCATTTAAATTAGACGGTTTTATAAAACTGGTGATGGTAAATTCTTTTTCTTCTCACGTAGGATTTCTTGATAGCGGACAATTAATTATTCTATTTTTCTCTTTACTGGCAAAATGCGTTCTTCATTATCTGTTTCTTCTAAAACTTTTATACCATTTTTTGTGCAATTTTTTGTGCCCTTCTCTTAATTTTGCGATGGTTATTTCCGGTTGTGCGGGTTCAACATCACTTTCTTCACCGTCATTTTGTTCTTGCATTTCAATCAGATCTTGCGCAGTAAGCTCCTCATCATGCGACTCCAAGAGCACAATGACATCTTCATTATCAACTACCAAATCGACTTGTTTTCCTAAAGTAACAATATTTAGTACTGCTTCGGTTATATCGTTTTCTGACGCTGTTTCTGGTGAGTCAGCGAAAAAGTCCGGGCAAAGTGTTTTACAAACCCCCTTCAGTGTATTTGAGGAAACTTCGGCTCACGATTAATAAAAAATCTAATAGCATCAAGAATATTAAACTTAATCCATAATTCCTTAACGGATAAATTGTCATCGTGATTCATACATAGATTCATTTAAACGTCGAAATGATCGTCGAGTATAATAAGCTTTAAATGTTATTATAACAGTCTTCAAATAAAGAAGTAGTGCCAGAACTTTTCGGTTTGACTTCCAAATTACTGGCAATCTTGATTTGGATTTATTTTTTAGGTTTTCAGATCGATACACCAATAATGGTTTCAATTTACAATCGCCAGCAGCGTTTCCACCTAGGATAAGCGTTAATCGATCTTTTGCTGCTTTAAATCCTGGAAACACCTTTTCATCACGTGCAATAAAAGTTCTTCGAGGCATTTTCTTCTAGAAAAGGCCCGTTTCGTCTACATTGAATATAATCTGTGAACTATAGCCGCCTTCTTATATTATATTCTTTAATTATCTTTAATCTTTCATCCTTCTTATAATTTGAAAGCTATTTTCCGCGCCATTTCTATGGTTATTAATTCTCTTTCTTGGTCGTCTGAAAATATAGCCTTTCTTCCAGTTTTTGGTTGCTTTATAACTTTTTTCTTGAGATGGTCATGTATGGTCCTTTAGACAGACAGAATAAGTGTTTTGTTCTTGATATCTTGAATGGCTTTTTCTAAGTTTTCTAATTTGTATTTGATCTCCGTCTTTCTTTGGTAATTTCGTGGCATCTGAAACATATTTCAGTAAGTCGAGTGCTGGACCTAAATTATAAAATAATAGATAGTATTTTGATTGTTTTTTTTGAATCATCCGGGGATTCAAAAAAATTCATACGGGGATTGTGTCCCCGTAAGGTATAATTGACGATAAATTGTTGAATTCAAATTCCATCTTTTACAATTAAAGTCTGGATGTCATAAAACGAAATATAACCAAGTTTTACGTCAAATGTCCTCAAAGTACCAAAGTTAACGCAAGAAGTTTGTTAACCGTTGGAGGTAAAGTGGTCTTTGTGAGCAATGTACAACAAAAGTTGATTAAGATAAAATGTTTGTTATGTTAAATAATAGCGATATGCCGAAAATTTGAAATTTTTTTTCTAATATTCCGTTTTACATCAAAAACAAATGACCTGAGTGAACTAACAATTATCATTTGATAGCTTAGCTTTAGCCTATTGTCAAGTATTAATTAATCATGTTTACATTACAACATAAAATATTTATAGTGCATTGGGGAACATTAGTTACAACGCAAAGACAATTTCAGGAAAAATTTGGATTTTCAGTAGATAAGAAAACAATTAAGAGAGTTGTTAAAAGATTTTCGGAATCGGGCAATGTGGAAAATAATAGGAAGGAAAAGAAGCTTTTAGATGAACATTATGCGGGGTCGATTGTTGCATTAACGAATCCAATGGATTACGGTAAGGTGTCGTTAAGAAAAAGGGCAGTTCAAGTTGGTATAAGTAAATCCCAATTACAAAGAATTTATCGAGAAAATAAAATATTGCCGTATAAACCAAAATTTCACCACACTATCGAATTAGGTGATGAAGTAAAGCGTTTAGATTATTGTTTGTGGCTTGGGTACAAAACTTTGAAAGACAGAACTTTTTAAAAAACATAATATTTTCGGACGAAGCATGGTTCGCCACTAATGGAGTGGTTACATCGCAAAATTGTCGATTCTGGTCAAAGATTAATCCAAATTATCGCATAGTTTGTAAACGCCAGTATTCCCAGAAAGTGAATGTGTGGTGTGCTGTTTCGTTGAACGGTGTTATTGGACCTTACTTCATAAACGGCAATTTGAATCAACACCGATATTTGGAAGTACTAGAAAATTGTTTATTTAATTATCTTGACGGCGCGGATTTAGAAGAACGCAATAAATTATATTTTCAACAAGATGGTTGCGGCCCACATTCGACTATTTTAATTAGAAATTTGTTAAATACGTTATTTGGAAAAAAATTGATTGGTAGATATGGTCCGCAACCGTAGCCGCCAAGAAGTCCGGATTTATCTATTATGGATTTTTATTTTTGGGGTTATGTAAAACAAAAAGTGTACACTAAAAATTTTAATAACAATTTAGACAGTTTAAAACAAAAAATTGAAACTGTTATTAGAGAAATTCCGTTGGACCATATTAGAAAAAGTTATAAACAATGTCGGAAAAGGGCTGAATTATGTGTTAGTGTCGGTGGTGGTATCATTGAATAAGCTTTTATGTTAATTTAGTTTAGATCGAAAATGTTTTGTTAATCTTATGATTTAAAAATCTGCATTTTGCTTTTATATCCTAAATTAATAAAATTTTGCATATCGCTATAATTTAACATAACAAACATTTTATCTTAATCAACTTTTGTTGTACATTGCTCAGAAAGACCACTTTACCTGCAATGGTTAACAAACTTCTTGCGTTAAGTTTGGTACTTTGAGGACATTTGACGTAAAACTTGGTTATATTTCGTTTTATGACATCCAGACTTTAATTGCAAAAGATGGAATTTGAATTCAAAAATTTATCGTCAATTATGCCTTACGGGGACACAATCCGGGGACACACTGTATAACATTCATATCACCATGCACCATTTAAAAATCTTATAAATATCTTAAAGTGACATAACAAGCTTTGTACAAAGCTATGTAGATAGCTCCCCAATATTGTTATTGTTCTGTATATATGTTGGTTAACAAAAATTGGAATGAAATTGACATAGCGAAAAAGGAATTAGTCAAAGAAAAGAAAGACTATGAAGAAAGTAAGACTTCTTATAATTTCTAGGTTTTATTTAAAATGTAAAAGAATTTCGAGATGATCATCAATATACATCTAAGCATTTTCTGAAGAATTGAGATATTATTAATTATTTTTAAGGTAGTATAAGAGTTTCTGGATTTTGTTGGTGACGGATCTGGATTTATAAGAAGTTTCCGTGCATTAAAAAGAAATTCTGGAGTATTTCCAAACTTTTAAAGAGGTTTACAACAGATTCGCATACATTTTCCACAGATTTTTTTGATTTATTTACCAAACTTTTTTTAATATCAATTATAAGTATAAAATACTAGTAATTAGCTGTGACAGTCGATCTAGTACCTCTTAGATATTCTGTGTATTCAAACTGATTCTCAATTATTTCCTTTATTCACTTTCTCAAAATAGTCATATCTAACGATTTCATATACCACAAAAAACTCTTATAGGCCACCGTCTTATTGATCGTACGATTATATAGGTATACATAATTTATGCTTGTTTATTTATTACTATAATCAATGATCATTTCAAGTATTTCTATTTCAGTATCTACATAATTTAAGCAATAAAGTTGTTGTATATTAGCAGTAAAATCTTACTTTTTTTTACTAATCTTCGGAAAATTACCTTGGGTATTGCCATAATAAACCAATTCTCATAACGGAAATAGTAAAATAACAGTATGAAATAACTTAAAATATTTTATTGCATTTTTATAATAAAACCCATAAATATTTATTACAATATCGGTCGTTACATTGTGTACTTTGCAAATGATCTTTTTCGGTGTGTGAGAGGGCGTATTTGATGCAAAAGGGCACAATTCTGGATCTGATGGAATCGTTTTTTATTGCCTGAGCTTTTAGCTGTTGGAAATGTAACGAAGCTAATTCATTCGTCGACGCCCTCGCGACATTTACTGTAAATTATTCTTCACTATTTCGACGGAAAATACGCGAATTGGGTTAAATTTTGGGACTTCTTTGTCATCATACTGACTGATAACATCCTGTCCGATGTTGAACGATTGGAATGTACAAACATATTAATTCAATTATTGATAGAGTCGCAAACATCAATGTTGTTTTCCGCATGAAGCGATAAATTGGAAAAATCATCGCTATCTCTTAACAGGATCAAGGAGTTCGAGAATTTACATGTAGATTGTAAACCTAACCCAACTTTTCATTCAACGAAATCCCTGACTATCAGAGTTCACAATATTGACTCATTACATCTCATCTTATCCAATGCACCTCGTGGAGGATCCCTCTAAAAGAATGTAGTCAATTTGGGTAATTTGGGTTTAGCAAATAAAATCAATCTGACATCGACAACAAATCTCGTAATGAAGAAATAAAGTTTAATATGCCGATTCTTTTAATACCAGATGAATGTGTAGTCCTAAAATGCAGATTTCCAGTAACTAGATGTTTATAAAAATTATTTCCACTTTTTTTACACATAATTTATTACGCTCGTTTAAAAAAAACTAATAGAGGTAAACTTTAGATGGTCTAGACGGAAGGAACACTAGTCTCGATGGAACTTTTGAAATGATTGCAAACAGTTTCGAATTTAAAAAGAAATATTCGCTCTCCAACTACCATCGTGTAATAGCAATCGGTATATGAGAGTTTTCGATAAAAATGTTCTTTAATGTTTTGGGTTCACGAATGCAGCAGTTACATTTCAATCAAGAAATTGGAGTAGTTGTTGAACGTTCAACCCTACTTTTTCGTTTGATTTCGTAAGTTGTTGGATTGAAGTTTACAATTCTAAAAATAATAAAATATAATGTAAGGCGTTATCTTGACTATAAATTGAAAAACTTGTGAGAATATTCAATATCTCAAATATGTACCAATTCAGATGATGGAGAATATCAGAGTAATCAAAGAAAGTAGTTGCAAAATAACAATTTCGATAACAAGCTTTGATCTATCTTGAGAAAGATAGTCTTTACATACTGTTGCATTGAAAAGTGAACAAGCATCAGCTGATTCAGACGCAGTACAACAATATCTAGAAAAAATCACTGATATTATTTCTGATAATTTCCATACTTCTGACCGGGTCTATTATGCTCATGAGAAGGGCTTATTTTGGAAAAACAATACCACAAAGAATCTATTTGACAAAACTCATAGATAAACAAGTGACGCATCAGACCACCATATAATGAAACCATTTAAAGGAATAAACATAAAGTAAAGGCAAAAACAAGCCTTTGCTGTTCTTATTTATTGGATGGCTATTAAAGGAAACTGGATTATTTGGAATCTGACTATATTTAAGTAAAAAGGGATTCTTTTTTAAAGCCATTGTCTTAATTGATAATGGACATGCTCATCCTCAGGGTTTGTACCATGAAAATGTGAACGTTGTATGTTGAGTGATTAATAAGAATAATAATAATAACAATAGACTTTGTTAGAATGGAATTTCACAAAATAACAATATAAATTTAACTGATTGGCAAGGGCGAAGTTAAAACAATCGTTTTTTCTTCCACTCAAACCTGCCATAAAAGTAAACAAAATATAATAAAGAAAAAAACAGAAAAATGGAAAAATACAAAACAAAACTAAACGAGGTACAAATAAAACTAATAATAATAGTACACCAATAAAAAATAAAACGAAAGAAACGATTTTTAAAGATATTAATACAGCTGCATAAAAAGCAAAACCAAATCATCGCATTCTAAACGACGGCAAGCTCAACATTTTTAATGATTGGGGTAAGCTATTATAAAATTTAGGTAAGTTGTAAGAGAATAATCTCTCAAATAATGTAGTAACATGTAGCGGTGGTGTGACGATACCCTTGCTTCCAACATTTAAGCTATGGACATCAGTGCAGAATGTAATCTTAACATACAAATAAGATGGACATTTAAGCAACAGTAACTTATGATAAAATGAAACCATATGGTATATGCGACGATTAAACATATTCAGCCACCGAAGATCGATCAGCCTGTGTGAGACATGGCACCCTCGTCGAAGTCCGAAAATCATTCCCACACATGAATTCTGAACACGCTGAACTGTTTGTGAAGGTTTTGAGTTCAGACAACTATGATATACTGTATCACAAAAGCTAAAATGGCTCAGCACTAAGGAATCGCAACGCATAATCTTTGTCCTGCGATTTCCCTTTCGACCCCGATTTTTTTTGTGAATGAGTAAAAAATTTAAAATTTAGCATAACAGTTACTTAATTTATTTTATGATTTTTGGTTTTTGTCTCATACTCACAAACTTTTTAATTTTTGACTTTTGATGTGTACACTACAGTGCACACTGGGATTTAATGGAGTAGGCGTATGTACACTATAGTGTACACTGGTATTAAAAGTCGTAAATTTTTCGGTGTAATAAAGAACTAAATATGTGTATTTCACCATTTATTAAAAAAAACAGCAAAAGAACAAGTAAAACGGAAATGAACAAAGTAATTTATTTTTTCGTATGAAAAGTGGCAAAACAATTTTGCTTTTTGCCAATACATAGGTGGATTTGACATTTTTCACATTTGATGTGTGTCCTGCTCTTACACGACATCATTTTGCACCTAGACGCAAAAATTTTGTCATCAAACACTGGAAGGTGGTGTAGACCATCTAAGCGTATGTCGGGGATAGGTAAAGATTCCGGGTTTTGTCGGCTCATAGATGATGATAAAAGTGGTGAATCTTTTAGAGGTCTTCCGCGTGCTTTCAAAGTTGGGGGTTTATTAGCTCCAATAAGCCCTTCTGCGATATATGCACGAAAATGTAAAAGATCCATAATATCTTTCTTACGTAGACCAAGCCTTTCAGCTTTGGCCCTATACACTAACCAAGAATTTACGCATGCTAAAGCAATAGAATGTGTAAACATCCGAAGTGTCCATTTACGTGATCGTATTTTAGTGCGATAAATACTGATTAAAAAATCCATTTTATCCACTCCACCCATGTTTATATTATAATTTTTTATGACTTCTGGGCGAGGAACTTCCACGTACTCTTTTCTCCGTTTATCCCACCTCTTGCAGGTTTCGGTATTACCCACAGTCATAAAGTTCGATGCCATTATTACACTCTTATTATCAAACCATTTGGTAAGCATTACCTCACCATCGTTACTCAAAACTTCTTCTGAAGTACCTCGTCCTTTTTGTTTCAATTCAGCGTCAGTAGAAAAAGGGGGCTTGTGAAAGCGGTCAATTCTTGCAGTTCCAGCAGCATGTATATATCTGTGCTTCAAATACTGCAGCAACTGATAGTTTGAAAAAAAATTATCAAAATATAGCTGCACGTTTACTTATTGTATTCGTTCAGACAGCTTGAGCACTGCGGAGGCTCCCACACCAAAGATTTCAACTTGATCAGAATTGAACTCTGTTGTAGTCCCCTGATAGATTATGAAGTCATACACAACACCACTTGCTCCACATAATGTGTAAATTTTTACCCCCCAAGAACTGGGCTTATTTTTCATGCATTGCTTTACATTTAACCTTCCTTTGAAAGGAACCATCTGTTCATCAATACTCAACTTGGTTTCCAGTGGCAATTGTAATATTCGTTTCCGAATTGTATTGTAGAGTGGTCGTATTTTCCAAAATCTATCTTTGCATTCAGGTGGTTTTTCTTCTACGTTCACAAAATGTAAGAATGACCTCAATTTGTGAAATCTATCACGAGGCATTGCATCGGCGATAGTTGGGATACGTAGTTTATTTTCCCAGTAACACTTAAGTCTTGGATAGGGCAAGTTCCCCATCAAAATATGCATGCCAACAAATACTTCTAATTCATTTTGAGTTGTTGCTGCAAATCGTGCGTGTTGCTGAACTGCAAAAAGGTTCGTATTGACTGTCATAAGTTCAAACAAATCTTTTGTAAAATACTGTCTAAAGAAATACAGAGGACTTTCTAGGTCAATATCTGCTGGAATAGGAGGTGTGTACCAATTTATTTCTGGTGTTATATACGTCACATTCTTACGCCAGCAAATTTTTGTGGGTGGAGTTAGTTCATTATTTTCATAATAAATATTTTTTTGCATTTTTTTACCAATTTTTCCTTTCTTTGCAACGGGTACTGTCTCGTTGTCTTCCAAAGTTTCAGAGTGTTCAGCCAAATCAGTTGGTTCGTGTGCATTCACCTCTAGCTCTTCGTTATCACTGATATCACCGCCTGCGTCTAAAAACATAAAATAATATTTAGAGGTCCACACAGTTTACAATTATTTGAAATTTACCTCTTTGTTCACATAAATCAATTTCACATTCATCTTCCTCACCGCTTAGACACTCTATATCTGAGAGTCCTTCTTCTATAAGTTTAACCAATTCTTCGTATTTTAAAGGTTTCCTGTTCATTTTTAATGAACTGTAAGAAATTATAAACAATATTCAATATAATAAACAAAATATAAGGTTATAACTTACAGCTTATAAATACTCCAATAACACCCGATGTGCACTGTGGTGTACAAGTGTTTACAACGCAGTTTTAAAAAAATAAACAAACTGATCGAGTCACTACTACATCAGACGTTATCTACATACTATTCACTTCAACACATAATTTTACCGATGATCCATAACACGGTTTCAGTAAAGAACTTAAGGTAGTAGCGATACCAACACGACAATTTTCAAATTCTCCGGTTGCCGCCAGTAAAAAATTTCTTACATTTTAGTATGAAAGTTCTATACCACCACGTTCGGTAGTTCGGTTCTATAGGGTACTTAGAAGTGCACGTTAGGAATTAATGGTTAAAATTGTATTCCAGTTTCTATTTACAAGCTTATAAATTGGCGTACACTGTAGTGTACTAGCTTCAAAGCAGCAAATGAAATTTTTGGTTTGTCCAAGATATGCTTTTCGAACCTAAGATTCGAGTCGAGCTGTAATCCTAAATTTCTAGCACAGTCCGTAACACCAATACATTTACCACCAATATTGATTTTAAAATTTTCTGCAAGAGAATCTCGTGCACCCCGCCTGCCAAAGAGCATAATTACTGATTTATTTGAATTTACCCGCAACGAGTGTTTAGTGGATACATCTATCAGATTATTTATGTCCTCACTCTTTTTAACTTAAGCAATGGCCTTGTCCGTAGGCAAGAACGATAGATAGATTTGGGAATCGTCCGCATAAAATGTGACTATGAATATTTGAAAACTGTCGAAAGATTAGAAGTGTTGATGCAAAACAGTAGAGGTCCCAAGATAGAACCCTGTGGCACTCCTGACTTCAAGTCTCGCAGTTCAGATCTCAGATCACCCAATTTAACCGCTTGTTGTCTGTCTGACACATACTATCAATCATGCTCATAGCAGAATCATTGAACCCAATAAAGGATAAGATAGCTAATAATATTCTATGATTGACAGTATCAAAGGTAATACTGCAATCTAGCAGAACTAATCCAGTAAGACTATTTTGATCCGCCGCAAACAATATGTCATCAACTATATGCATTAATGCTGTATCGCAACTGTAGTTAGCATGAAATCCAAACTGTGTCCTAGGCAAAATATCAAGTTTATCGACAAATTCCCGAATTTGATCATTCATAATTTTTTCCAATTCTTTAGACAAAACAGGTAAAATACTAATTGGTCGCAGGTCCGAAAATGTCATAGCATTTTTAATCTTTGGCAAAGGTGTTACCAAAGATTTCTTCAAACATTTTGGAAAGATTGACCTCGATAAGCATATATTAATAATATGTGTGACGTAAGGAATGATGAAAGGACAACAGTAATGTATCATCACAACCGAGAGTTCATCATATCTCACACTGCCAGATTTGATATTTAACAAATGGCCCGCTCCAATATGCTCCGAGACAGGCACAAAAGCAAACAATTCATTAAAGGTAGACCTTTTCGTAGCAATATAAGCCTGAATTAAGTCTGGATCAGCAATCATTAAATTTTCAGGAGCTTGCAAAAAATTATCATGAATGCCTTCAACGTCATTCAAATGTTGTGGAAGTACCTACTCTTTTGATTTGGTAACATTCAGATGGCTTAGTGATTTCCAGAGATTTCTGGAACTTTTATTTTTAAAAGATGATTCATAGTACGCCTTCTGCTCGCTCTTTATTGCGCGTGCAACATGTTTTCTAAAAGATTTATATTCATTAAGTGCTAGTTCAGTGTTAGACTTTTTGTATTTGCTGTAAAGACCATCTCTAAGCCTAATCATGTCTCTAAGCAGGGGAGTAAGCCAAGGGGCAGATTTTTTACTAAGCCTTACCGTCTTTACAGGTGCATGAGCATCGAATAATGCTAAAATTAAATGGTTAAACTACTGTAATTTCACATCAACATCATCAATTCCATACACCAAGATTATCCATAGATTGTGGAGCTAACCTTGATCGTGAAGCCGGATGTTTATGGGGAAACCTTATAGATCTGCTTATTTGTGATGAACTCAATGGAAATTTAACCCGCCAGCGTTACTCCATTTAAGACGAAAATGAGAAGCGGATATTAAATCAGTAAAAGCTCATCTTTAAAAGGACATGGGATTAACAATTATAACATTTTTCATGACTTTTTCATGGTGACAATATCTACAAAGATGGATGTCGTTATGGATGTTAAATTTTACATATCAAACAAGCCTATTTAATTGTTCCACCGGCTCCTCCACCATTTTTTACATTAATAATTTACCTCTATATCCCCATTTTTTTGAGGTTACGACTAATATTTGATGATATAAATCATTAACTACATCCGAACAATTGTCATAGACACTCATCCAACATAACACGTTAAACCAACACAAGAGAAAGCATCGGAAGTCTCCTTCTTTCCATAATTTCGTCTCTCTCGCGATTATGGTATTGAGTGTGGTCGTAAATCTTACTCTAGATAACATCCCTGTCCAGCTTCGCCTATAAATTACGGTCGTCACGTCGTCTTGCCCCGAACGAAGCCTAATATTATTCATACAAGAGAGACGAACGCCGACCCCAACTATACAAAAAACCGAAGCGACTTGTCGAGTGATGCTCGAAATCGCAACTTTAACGTGGGGAAAGTTTCGCTTGGGTTGTTGTTAAGGTCAAAGCTTAAAGAAAAAAAAACTTGGATAATTAATCGTAAAAAAAACTTTTTCTTCTACTTCTTCTTGTCCTTCGGGAGAAGATGGCCTCGTTACTATCGTCTTTGTTTCGAATCGTCTTGTGTTTATCGGCTAGTGCGGTCCATTAAACAGTGAAATAAATGAAGCCTGATGTCGTTTTTCGTTGAAGTTTGGTTCGTTTAACTGAACGAGTTTGTATCTTTATTTAAAGGGTAACGATTCGTTTGTTTTTTTAAGTGAATTTAAAAAAAAACTATTTAAAATTTTAATAGAAAAAGTGTTTATTTTTGCAACACTAATAGAACGAAGCATTGGGTCATAAACAAATTTTAAAAGTGATGTTTTGTTAACAAAACATCATGAAATATAAACGATTTCAATTTCTCGTTATTTTTAATCAAATCGTTTATACATCCATTATAAATAACTGAAATATAAATAAATAACTACATGTTGGAAACAATGTTGTTAGCTTAAAATAACTGACGGGGTAAAATCCATTAGTGTTTTCAATAAATAATAACGTTCTGATTTATTTTATCGATTTATTTGATAAAATTTTTTTTAAACATTTCCTTCGAATAAGTTAGCACCAGTTTATTGCTGGTGTAGCAATTCCAGATGGTAGATTTGCATAAAACTCGGCATTCCGCGAGAGTAATTGGATACCATCCAAACGGAAGGGTTTCGATAAAAAGCGGGGGTGGACCGAATTCGACCGCGCTCACAACGTTGCTAAACGTCAATAGAAGTTACGTTAGAGGGCGAGGTTCGTCGATGCTCCACTGGAACTCCCTTACCTATTAAGGAAATTGCGTCCCTTGCTAGGATAGCAATCGATGGAATGGAATTGAAATTTTTATACCTTTTTAAGTGACACAGTTAGTTCCCGAAGTCTTTTCTCGTCTTCGTTTTCCCCGCATTCCTTTTAACACTTTACGCGATTGCAGTACAATCACCAAACCCCTGCGGCAACCGGGCTCATTTTACATTTCCAATCTTCTCATGTTATTTTACAATCCAACCATCGTGGTATGAATCAATAAATCGCCACATAAATGATGTACGCTTAATTTAAAACGCAAAGTGTCGACCCGCTTTCGAATTAATTTCAAACGCAACGTTTCGTGGAATGGGCTCATTTCGCTGCGTTACGATTGTACGTCGAGTACAAGTGGCATAAATTATATCTATACATTGACCAATTCAACATAAATTATTTCCAATACATTACCATATATGCATGTATGTACATATTGTACTTGTCATTGATCGGTATATACCTAAATATTTTACACAATATCAACGTTGTGCATAACAATAGAAATTCGTATTAAAAATGCAGAGGTAATAAAAACATAAATTTTAATTTAACGTTTAATTTCGAGGAGGGTATCTGTTACATTAATGTTCCGGCAGATCATTATCGTTAGTCGCTTCCCTTGGTCGTAGGGTAAAATAAGTAAATTTTGGGTACACAGCTGCGGTCGCAATCGAGCATATACATCACTAAAAGCGGTCGTCCCCGAGAAGTTTTATACGAAACCACAACGGACCGGGACCCATTATTGTTTGCTTCTCGTTTTATTTTTACGTTTTCTAGGCAATTTGTCGCCGGAACAGGAGTAGACGGGAAAAGTTGCGCGTTTTCCGCCCCGACAATTCGTTGCGGATTGCGCGGACAACCGTTCCCCATTCCATTTTCGGTCTGTCTACGAAACTTTAGATGAAGACCGCTTTGAAAATCGGTTGTTTTTAATGAGAATTGTTTAATGGGATTGTCCAAAAAGAAAAGAAAACTTAAATATATAGTATACTGTTTGTAATAAAGGCTTTTATTGCTAAATTCCCTAGAATATACTATTGTACTATTCGTCAATATAAAATTTACAAGAAGGCGAAAAATATAATAAAATATAATATATAAAATATTACACGTAACATTTACATAAAAACAAATGAAGGGTCTAGGGGAAAAACGTGATAAGTCACAAATGCGTAATTTCATAAGAGAACTATTTTAAAGTTACCAGACTTTTTCTAGGCCGATGGGAAGTAATTCTTCGATTTTGCTATGGTAATTAATATTCGAATTTATTTTTTATTGATTCTGTGAACACGATAATTCTTAAATGTTTGCGTTCTACGCGTAAATAAAGTCAGACTAGGGTAATAAATAGAATTGCAATGCAAGAAAACTTACCGTTTTCCCACACTTATCATCTTTTTACTCTTTACCAAAGAAGAGTTAATGGAAAAAAATTTAATATTTGAGGATAGATCAATGCGGTTGGGCAGTTCTCCAGTAATAAAGAACCGTATCATTTGTAGACCCATCACAGACGAGGGTCTCTTCCATTTTTATAACCTTCTCGAGTCAACTGATTTTAGCTTTGTCAGTGACGCTAATTTACATGTAATCGACAAATTTTCATTATTTATTGACGTGATTGTAGATTCTTTTCATCTCTGCTTCAGGGAGAAATCTAGAGTAGTTGATCATCTTAAGGATAATAGAACGAAAATATTCTGGTTCAACAACGAAATTAAGTCTGCTAGGAATGTACTTCACTTGCTGGTCGATATCAACAGACACCGGCCAACGGTAGTGTCGAGTGCTCAGGTCAGGTACTATAAAGACTTTTACCGGAAACTTATTACTGACTCTAAGAAGAGAGCCAATTTTGCCAATTTTCGGGAAAATCTTTGAAATAATTTTAAACAATCAACTGGCAACTCACCTCAATTCTAATAGCCTATTGTTTTCCGGACAGTTTGGCTTTAGAAGAAATAGGTCGACATCGGACGCCATCCGCACTTTGGTACAATTTGTTCAGAATGGCTTCGAAGCCAATAATTATTCGGGAGCTGCTTTTTATGATTTAACAAAGGCGTTCGACTGCGTCTCTCATGACTTACTAATTCGTAAATTTAGTGCCTTCAATATGGACATCAGCAGCATAAATCTTCTCGAATTTTATTTGACGAACAGATCGCAGTATGTTTCCCTTGACGGTCTAGAGTCCGGTCGTCTTCCACTTAGGTTTGGTGTACCTCAGGGCTCAGTATTGGGGCCACTCCTGTTTTTGATATTTATCAACGACCTACCCAGTAACATTCCCCATGATTCCGACCTCATCCTTTTTGCTGATGATACAACCGTAATGGTCTCCTTAACAGATGCCGATGCTTTGCATCACCGCATATCTGAGTCACAAGCCTGCATCTCAAATTGGATTCAGGCCAACAGACTAAGCATGAATAGAGAAAAAACACAAACTTTAAACTTTTCACTTAAACGTCTCAGGTTGTATACGCAGCCGGTTAAGTTCCTGGGGGTTTATCTTGACTCTGGTTTAACGTAGAAGGCCCACATTGACCAATTGACGAAAAAACTGAATACCATTGTATTCGTCATTCGGAGACTGAGAGACCTTGTCCCGTTCAATGTTGTAATGAACACATACTACGGCTATTTCTTCAGCCACGTATCGTACGCGTTAATTTGTTGGGGTCACTCCGCCCATGCGGATCGTGTTTTTGGTGTGCAGCGAAGATGTGTTAGAGTTATGGCCGGTCTAGGTTTTCGGGACTGTTGTAGAGCCAATTTCATTGATTATAAGATACTAACTTTCCCTTCGCTTTATATTCTCTATTGTCTCTTATATATCAAGGGTAATATCTCCAAATTTAAAACTCTTAATAGTTATCATAATTACCACACAAGGGCAGGTGATACCTTAATTACGGACTATTCTCGGACGGCAAGGGCCAGGGATGGCGTCAATGATTTTGGCATAAAATTCTACAATGTCCTTCCGAACCACATAAGATTGTTAGAGAGTAACAATTTCAAACACAAAATAAAAAATTATTTAGTGGCGAAGACCTTTTATACTGTTGAGGAGTTTTTGACCAATGATTTTGATGACTTGCTATGACCAGTGTGTCGCCTCCCAGAAGCCTTTTTCTCTCTTTTTTGTTTGTTCTTTTGCTTACCTGTTGTTACTGATTACTACGTTTAGTGTACTTACTATTATTGAAAATTGCATTTTTGCGTTTATTGTATTCTTTTCTTTTATGACCTGTGAAAATCACTTTGATGCTATCACCAATAAAGTATTATTATTATTATTAATAGTAAACACAGGTGCTTATAAAACAAAAAAAAATATAACTACATTATTTAAAGTATCAAAATCAATTTTATTAACGAAATCTGTAACAAATAAATGTTCTTATTTATGTGGTAAAGAATAAAAATATTCGGCAGCTTTATCGCCACAAAACCTTTTGAGGAACTGTAAATTTTGATATTTTTCGGCCGAGATTGGAAGGAGATCTGAGAAACAATAATATTTTTTAATAATATAGAATAGAAATTTCTAAGTTATAGTTAATTTAAACATACGATCGTATAAATGCTGTGGTAATGAGAATTCGTTTGGACGTAATTAAACTTTAAAGTAATTTTTAAAAACATCCTCTTTCATATACTGGAATAAAAATGGGGGATTGCCATTTGAAAAAAATATCGATGACGTCATAACTCGATTAAAAATGGCGAAAAAATCTGTAATCTACACCAAAAAATTACAAAAAATTTAAATCTATTTTTAAAACTTAACCGCCGAAAAATGCAAAATTCGAAAAATTGTCGATCATTTCAAAAATGTATTTCTCAAAAACTATAAGCGATTTTTCAAAACGGCTTTTTGCATTGAAAAGAGGATACTTTATTTAATAATTGGTGATATTTCGACAAGGATTTTTCAAGAAATTAATTTTTTAGCGAATTTTGAAAATTATCGATGAAAATTTGCAACATCGAACATTTTATCAAAACTTCAAATATTGTTTTCTCAAAAACTAAAAGTTATTTTTCAAAATGTGTTGGTTGATTGGAAAGAAGACACTTTTATTTACACTTTGGGAAATTTTCATACTCATATTCCAAGAAATTGATTTTATACGAATTTTTAAAACTTAATCGGTGGAAATTGCAAAATTCCATACATATATCATTAATATGGTAAAAATTTAAATAGATTATATATTTGAAACCTTTTCTATTTCTGAGCTATTTACGGAGGATGGAACCGCCATAATTAGCTCCTTAGATGTGCCATTTCGTATGTAACTGTCTCACTGCAACCAAAACTAATAACTAATAACAAACTAATAAAATAGAATCATAATGAAACAAATAAACATAAAAACGTTATTACTGGAAAAATTCTACAGGAACTATCCGAAAAATGTTACAAACTATTAACCTTCATATTTAATGCGATTCTGAAAACAAAGTCTGGAAAACATCTGGAGCATCTGGAAAGTTGCTCATGTCATTTTATAAACCCGGAAAAAAAGCCAGATGAGATCACCTCGTATAAGCTTGCTACCTGTGCTCTCCAAAGTCTTCGAAAAGCTATATATCAAGAGACTCAATACGATATTAAAAGATTGGGAAATAATTCCGATTCATCAATTTCGCGACAAACACAATAGAGCAAATTCACCGATTAATCAACCAAATTAAAAAAGAATCTAAATGCTAAAAGATGTTGTTCTGCAGCTTTCCCACACACATTTCAAGCCTTTGGCAAATCAAATCTCTTGTCAACTGCTGAAATATCAAACAGACATGCATTTTTTTGTGAAACAAAATAGTGAATATTTTATTTATACCCCGTGCTAGCAGGAATATCTCAAGGTAGCATTCTCGTTCTAGTAATGTATCTGTTATCGGCAATCTGTATAATCCGGTATTCTATACAATACCTAGGCAATTTATAGAATACCTAAAATGTTTAGGTAATATATGTAATATTATTAATTTTATACTTTGCCTATCTATAAAATACCGAATGCGAAGCGGGCAATGCGTGTAAAAGGCGAAAACAGGCAAAAAACGCAAAGAAAAAAAAGAAAGAAAAGGCAAAAAACACTGTGATACTAAAAAGTGTTCATGACTTAAAAGTAAGATTTTGTGCACTTCAAAATGTTACAATAGTTCCTCATGTAAGAATAAATAAATATATTTTTTTATCTACGACTGCTTGGATAAGTCATCATTACCCCACTCATTTGAGGTGATTTGAGTTACGTAATGAAGTTCATTACCGCACTGGTTTCATTACGTAACGCATTTTTAGCCTAATCAGAACAGACTTAATTTATTGAAACGAGCAACAATACAAAAGAAAAATAACATTATAAACATTAATTGTTATGTTTTTACATTTCAAAACACTTATTCCAGATGAGTAAACATGTTGTTCAAACTGACAATTCAAAATTGTCAACAATCATTTCAAAATATTTTTATAAATGTCAAATAGACTTTTCTAAAGAAATTGATTTTTTAGTAATTTTTAGCAGTCGTAGATAAAATGCTGTATATCACACGTGGGCTAGAGCATAATTACAGTACTCGTGTGATTACACTGTTACCGGCAATCTGTATAATGTGGTGTTCTATACAATACCTAGGCAATTTATAAAATACCTAAAGCATTTAGGAAATATATGAAATATTATTAATTTTATACTTTGCCTAGGTATTCTATAAAATACCGAATGCGAAGCCGGCAATGTGTGTAAAAGGCGAGAACAGGGAAGGAGAAAGATATGGCAGAAAGCTATGGTTCTAAAGTTGTTTGCCCATTATGCTTAAAAAACGCTGTAGCTGTAGAGAACCGGATCAGTTCAAAAGATATTTAACAGAGCTAGCTCAGAAAATGTTTAACAGGTCTGAAAAAAAATTTCCCCATGTGCCATTGGGTACCACTGTAAGAATCCCTGTTCTGGAAGTCGGCAGAGGTTGTGGTGATGCTCGCAATATACTAGCTAAAAAACGGAAGACGAACTAAATAAAATAGGAACAAAGCAAGAATTTGTATTTAAGACAGCAGCTTACAGTTTGTCGTCAAGAACTACTTAAAAAGAAGATGTTCCTAATCAAGAACGACGCTCCATACAATTGCGAATCTGCAATCTATGGGGACATGTCAGGGATTTATTAAATGTACTTGCAAAAACAGAGCAAAGAAAAGAACAGGCAAAAAACGCAAAGAAAAAAAAGGCAAAAAACACTGTGATACTAAAAAGTGTTCATGTCTTAAAAGTAAGATTTTATGCACTTCAAAATGTCATAATAGTTCCTCACGTAAGAATAAATAAATATATTTTTTTACTTACTCAATTCTGAGAGGCCAGTAGATCTACGTCTTGTTTTTACAGAATTATTTTGTTTCCTAAGTTTTTAATACTTATTACTTGATTTTTTACAATAACTTATAGATTATAAAAAAGTTTATTATGAGTAAAAATTGATAAATACAGACCAAAATCTATTTATTTTACACATTGCCGGTCGACCAACATTTTCAGGTCAACCATTGCCAGGTAAAGTATCTAAGGGACAATAACCTTCATAATATTTCATACATTGCCTAGACACCCCAGGTATTTTATACATTACCTACACATTGTATAGAGTACCTGAATTATACAGATTGACGGTAACATATACATTACCTAGGTAAAATGTCTAAGGGACAATAATCTTCATAATATTTCATACATTGCCTAGACACCCCAGGTATTTTATACATTACCTAGGCATTGTATAGAGTACCTGAATTATACAGATTAACTGTAACATATCTATTGTATATGTCAGATATGCCAACAACGAAACGTATCACTGTTGTAACATATGCTGATGACATTGCAGTGTTAGCATCTAACACTGACGCAATATCTGCCTCTAAATCTGTAACATAATTCAAATATAATGCAGGAGTGGCGAATGAGAGTTAATGAATTAATAATTAATGGCTTACGTTTCAGTGAATTATAAAAGAACAAAGATTGAAACATTTACTACCGTCCGATCAAGTTTACGAGGAAAGATAAATCTTTATCATAATAATATAGATCGTAGTATTATTACAAAAATTCATTATAATCAGAAATTCTATCCTAATCGAAAGCAAGACTACAACTGTTTTGAATAATTCTAATGTGAGATTAGATTTTGACATTTAATTCAGATTCTTTGTTAACTAAAGTTTAATTAAGTCTCTTGATGGATAGAAAGAAAATATGTGATATAATATTAATAAAATTTTTGTTATGCCGTATGTGGTTTTTCTTTCTAAATTTGTAAATATTAAATTTTTTCTTTTATAAAAATGACCTAACGTAAAACTAAAGTTATAGCCTCAATAAGCCATGCCGAGGAACAAAGGCGAGCGTGAGTAACGTTGCAGAGTTATATCACCGTCACATATGAGCGAGGCCAACAAAACGGCGTTCAATTTAAGAAAGCTCACCTCTCCGTGGCATTCCGGGTTGTTATTTATGAGTAACCCGTTCGTTCGCTTGCGTGAAATGATATGCGCCGTGAGACGGGGATGGATATCACCCCTTGTGTAGACGAATGAACCTCCAACAACTCACGCAACTATATCTTTTATACTTTTATGCGATAGATTTCCCCGGATTTGGGGGGAAGACGATTTATATATGGAGAATATCCGGTTTATTAGTGTCACGGCATGGTGACAGATGATGTTCGCAAAATGGGAGCTCCTCGTTGACGATACGAAGTTTCAAAAATTAATTCCAGCGCGAGTTGAATTGGAATTTTAAAATTTCGATCGAGTATAATTTTTATGGCATGGTCGGTGATGCGGAAATGGGTAAAAAGGAGGATAGAAGGGTGGAGGGTAATGGAGGGGCAATTTACTTCATTTCCATTTCATTATCGTGGTAAGCGGTTTCGCTCATTTTTTTTTCTTTTGATGAAAACCTAAATAGTACTCTCTAATCATGAATAATATTACAGTGTATAAAGTTGTCATCAACAAATTCATCTACAATTTATTAGGTTTTGTAATCTTACGCTTCCAACATTTCCATTAATAATAAGCGTATTCATATCGTGGGATATGGTTCAAAGCAAAAAAACGAATCCCCTTTTTACCACATAGCATCCCTTATCTCAACGAACGTTCTATTCAGACGCCATCGCCTCTACGTGCTTTCGTTCGAAATTTCTTATATGGTTGGCAAACACAAAGGACACGAAACCTACGCAGAGTCAATTTGTTACTTGGTTTTCACCCTCTCACTCATCAAACACTCCGATTTTCAGAGAACCCTACAGCGTTTCAGCTTTTTCGTAGTGTGGTCGAGCTTGATTGCAGCCTTGGGAACAGTTAAATCTTTTCCCTTGTCAAGTGATACGTCAATTACTTATATTTACGATCTCTAAAGTATCTAAGCCTCAAAGAAACAAATCTATCTTTTATATTTTCTATTATCCACTATGTAATATTATTTCACTGAATTCTGACAAAAAAGATTCCTCATTGAATTTGTAATTACAGTGGGATTGTGTTTAATTATTTGCAGTGAAGCAAAACAATATATATACGGAAATATATTGGATTACTACAAAGTTAACAATAACGAATTGATATTATATATCTATTATCGTGCCAATAATCCAATTAAATACATCTCTATTTCAATATAAATGCCAATTTTCAATGAAACACAAATCACTCTCAAAAATAATACGAAATAATATGATAAAAATAATATTCTGATTAATAAAAACTCAAATAAATATCAAAACGATTAATTAATTCTAAATATAAATATTAACCTAATCTATTGAACGTGCTTATTAAATTTCCCGTCAAAACTCTAATATTGTGTACATTGGATAAACTGTTTGAAGTTTAGGTTCACAAATTTATTAAGCAAACAATAAACTATACTTTCTCGGGGATATTTGCCTCACATAATTAGAATATGAGTTAGGAATCAGTTTGAAACATTAAATTAAAGTTGAAGCATTTTACTTTAACACAATGAAACGTTTCGGACGTATCGTTATCACCCATGGTTTTTAATTTATGAAATAAAACGCATGTTGGCATAAATGTACTAAATTTGATGTTTCGCACTTTAATACAGATAGCTTAGTAATAATCATAATTGGGTTGTAATTATTTACGGATCATGTTATGTCGGTTCATTATGCATATTTTTCATTAACATCATTTTTTCCTAGCAGTATTAGTTTTTGTCATAATAATAGCTGTTTTGTTATAGAAAGTTTGTATCCAAAAACGTCAATTTACAGATTTAAATATTTTATGATATAAACATTGGAAATAGTTAGAACGAAAAATTTTATTAGTATTGTTCACATCCATAGTGTTTAATTTTTGAAATAAAACCCAGGTTAGCATAAATATATTAAATTTAACGTATTTCACACTTTAAGTGAAATTACTTGGTAACAATCATGAATGGGTTAAGATTACTTCCCGATCATGTTATATCGGTTTGTTATATACATTTTTCATCAACAACATTATTTTTCCTAACAGTTGTAGTTTTTGTGTCATAATAAAAGCTATTATCTAAAAACGTCAATTTAGAAATTTGACGATTTTAGGGTTTATAAGTAAAAATTCGAAATGGTTATATAAAAATCGTTTATGGATTATGTATCTATGATCTATTTTGAACAATTTTTATTAGTAATGTTGTCACCCATAGTTTTTAATTTTTGAAATAAAACCCATGTTAGCATAAATGTATTAAATTTGACGTATTCCACACTTTAAGTCAAATTACTTGATAATAATCATAAGTGGGTTAAGATTACTTCCGGATTATGTTATGTTGGTTCGTTATATACATTTTTCATCAACAACATTTTTTCCTAGCAGTTGTGGTTTTTGTGTCATAATAAAAGTTGTTATCTAAAAACGTCAATTTAGAAATTTGAGGATTTTAGGGTTTATGAGTAAAAATTCGAAATGGTTGTATCGAAATCGTTTATGGATTATGTATTTATGATCTATTTTGAACAATTTTTATTAGTAATGTTGTCACCCATAGTTTTTAATTTTTGAAATAAAACCAATGTTAGCATAAATGTAGTAAATTTGACGTATTTCACACTTTAAGTCAAATTACTTGGTAACAATCATGAATGGGTTAAGCTTACTTCCGGATCATGTTATGTCAGTTCGTTATATACATTTTTCATCAACAACATTTTTTCCTAGCAGTTGTAGTTTTTGTGTCATTATAAAAGTTATTATCTAAAAACGTCAATTTAGAAATTTGACGATTTTAGAGTTTATAAGTAAAAATTCGAAATGGTTGTATCAAAATCGATTATGGATTATATATTTATGATCTATTTTGAACATTTTTTAGTAGTAATGTTGTCACCCACAGTTTTTACATTTTGAAATAAAATCCATGTTAGCATAAATGTAGTAAATTTAACGTATTTCACACATTAAGTCAAATTACTTGGTAATAATCATAAATGGGTTAAGATTACTTCCGGATCATGTTATGGCGGTTCATTATATACATTTTTCTGCAATAACATTTTTTCCTAGCAGTTATAGTTTTTGTGTCATAATAAAAGTTGTTATCTAAAAACGTTAATTTAGAAATTTGAGGATTTTAGGGTTTATAAGTGAAAATTCGAAATGGTTATATCAAAATCGTTTATGGATTATGTATTTATGATCTATTTTGAACAATTTTTATTAGTAACGTTGTCACCCATATTTTTTAATTTTTGAAATAAATATATATTAGCATAAATGTATTAAATTTGACGTATTTCACACTTTAAGTCCAATTACTTGGTAATAATCAAAAATGGGTTTTAAATTACTTCCGGATCATGTTATGGCGGTTCATTATATACATTTTTCTGCAATAACATTTTTTCCTAGCAGCTATAGTTGTTGTGTCATAATAAAAGTTGTTATCTAAAAACGTCAATTTAGAAATTTGAGGATTTTATGGTTTATAAGTGAAAATTCGAAATGGTTATATCAAAATCGTTTATGGATTATGTGTTTATGATCTATTTTGAACAATTTTTATTAGTAACGTTGTTACCTATATTTTTTAATTTTTGTAATAAAACCCATATTAACATAAATGTATTAAATTTGACGTATTTCACACTTTAAGTCAAATTACTTGGTAATAATCATAAATGTTATGGCGGTTCATTATATACATTTTTCTGCTATAACATTTTTTCCCAGCAGTTATAGTTTTTGTGTCATAATAAAAGTTGTTATCTAAAAACGTCAATTTAGAAATTTGAGGATTTTATGGCTTATACGTGAAAATTCGAAATGGTTATATCAAAATCGTTTATGGATTATGTGTTTATGATCTATTTTGAACAATTTTTATTAATAACGTTGTCACCCATATTTTTTAATTTTTGAAATAAAACCCATATTAGTATAAATGTCTTAAATTTGACGTATTTCACACTTTAAGTCAAATTACTTGGTAATAATCATAAATGGGTTAAGATTACTTCCGGATCATGTTATGTCAGTTCATTATATACATTTTTCTGCAATAACATTTTTTCCTAGCAGTTATAGTTTTTGTGTCATAATAAAAATTGTTATCTAAAAACGTTAATTTAGAAATTTGAGGATTTTAGGGTTTATAAGTGAAAATTCGAAATGGTTATATCAAAATCGATTATGGATTATATATTTATGATCTATTTTGAACAATTTTTAGTAGTAATGTTGTCACCCATAGTTTTTAAATTTTGAAATAAAACCCATGTTAGCATAAATGTAGTAAATTTGACGTATTTCACACTTTAAGTCAAATTACTTGGTAACAATCATGAATGGGTTAAGCTTACTTCCGGATCATGTTATGTCAGTTCGTTATATACATTTTTCATCAACAACATTTTTTCCTAGCAGTTGTGGTTTTTGTGTCATAATAAAAGTTGTTATCTAAAAACGTCAATTTAGAAATTTGAGGATTTTAGGGTTTATGAGTAAAAATTCGAAATGGTTGTATCGAAATCGTTTATGGATTATGTATTTATGATCTATTTTGAACAATTTTTATTAGTAATGTTGTCACCCATAGTTTTTAATTTTTGAAATAAAACCCATATTAGCATAAATGTAGTAAATTTGACGTATTTCACACTTTAAGTCAAATTACCTAGTAATAATCATAAATGGGTGAAGATTACTTCCGGATCATGTTATGTCGGTTCGTTATATACATTTTTCATCAACAACATTTTTTCCTAGCGGTTGTAGATTTTGTGTCATAAAAAAAGTTATCTAAGAACGTCAATTTAGAAATTTGAGGATTTCAGGGTTTATAAGTGAAAATTCGAAATGGTTATATTAAAATCGTTTATGGATTATGTATTTATGATCTATTTTGAACAATTTTTATTAGTAACGTTGTCACCCATATTTTTTAATTTTTGAAATAAAACCCATATTAGCATAAATATATTAAATTTGACGTATTTCACACTTTAAGTCAAATTACTTGGTAATAATCAAAAATGGGTTAAGATTACTTCCGGATCATGTTATGTTGATTCGTTATATACAATTTTCATCAACAATATTTTTTCTTAGCAGTTGTAGTTTTTGTATCATAATAAAAGTTGTTATCTAAACACGTCAATTTAGAAATTTGAGGATTTTAGGGTTTATGAGTAAAAATTCGAAACGGTTATATCAAAATCGTTTATGGATTGTGTATTTATGATCTACTTTGAACAATTTTTATTAGTAATGTTGTCACCCATAGCTTTTAAATTTTGAAATAAAACCCATATTAGCATAAATGTAGTAAATTCGACGTATTCCACACTTTAAGTCAACTTACTTGATAATATTCATAAGTGGGTTAAGATTACTTCCGGATCATGTTATGTTGATTCGTTATATACAATTTTCATCAACAACATTTTTTCCTAGCAGTTGTNTTAAGTTTTAAAAATTCGTATAAAATCCAGTTCTTGGAATATGAGTATGAAAATTTCTCAAAATATTATAAAAGTGTCCTCTTTCCAATGAACTAACACGTTTTGAAAAATAGCGTTTAATTTTTGAGAAAACAATATTTGAAGATATGATAAAATTTTCGATATTGCAATTTTAATCGATAATTTTCAAAATTCGCTATGAAATTAATTCCTTGAAGGATCCCTGTGGAAATATCACCACTTATTAATTACAGTATCCTCCTTTTAATGCAACAAGCCGTTTTGAAAAATCGCTGTTTGCTTTTGACAAATAAATTTTTGAAATGATCGACAATTTTTTCGAATTTTGCAATTTTCGCCGATTAAGTTTTAAAAATTCGTATAAAATCCAGTTGTTGGAATATCAGTGTGGTAAAAGTGTCTTCTTTCCAATGAACAAACCCGTTTTGAAAAAAAAATTTTAGTTTTTGAGAAAACAGAGAGAAATAAATCTTTATTACAGCTATCAACCTAATGGTCTTTCCGCTGGCTATAATTACAACAAAGAATTTAACAATATTATTATTAATTGTCAGATAAGTATTTATGAAAAAAGTTCGAATATTGTCTTCCTCTGATCAACGTCTATCTGTGCAGCTTGTCTTTTTAAACATAATTTATGTATTTTTTCATAATTGTATCTGTTGTCTAAAAATTTCTTCCGTAGTCTGTCACAAGTCACAAGTCTGTCACAAGTTTCCGTAGTAGACACTTTGTTGTTAAATTATAACCGGGAGACGTGCTCTCACCTTTATACAAATACGGTATGTATTCCTCTTCCTCTACATCAGATATTGGTTCTTGATTTACTACTCTTTCAGCTGCCGCATTAAAATTGTTATACCAATCTGTTACCACTTTTTCATTAGCTTTGTCAAATAAGGGGTTATTACAAGGTGTGAACGCGGTTATGAAATGTTCTGCAAAAGCTTCTGATTTTTCACTATCTGTATGATAAGAAATTGTTGTATATTAACGTAGGAATCAATACTGATCTTTTGTACTTGGTTATGCCTTTAACTTTGGTCCAAAATGCCTTTGTCGCCTTTTAGCTATGCGCAAACTTCAAGCCATTTTTTCAATTGATAATCTTTGACCAACACATGTATCTCTTTATTTAATTGATTGAGATGTCGTTTTAACAAATCGTGCTTAGTACGTACGTATTTTCTGTAACATCTACGTTTATCATGGATCTTATTTAAAATATACCTGGGAAGCACATTTTTATAATAGGATACCGTCGATTGTGGTGTATATTGTTGAATTTTATTAGTAATATATGTCTGGAATTTCTCTATTAATGATTCGTCCATATTTGAACTAAAGTGTTCGTTTATAAAACTTTCTAAATCTTTATTCAACTCTTCTACATTTGTTCTTCTAATATCGTATTTGATGTTGAGAAAACAATATTTGAAGTTTTGATAACATTTTCGATGTTGCAATTTTCATCAATAATTTTCAAAATTCGCTATAAAATTAATTTCTTGAAGGATCCTTGTGGAAANACATTTTTTCCTAGCAGTTGTAGTTTTTGTGTCATAATAAAAGTTGTTATCTAAAAACGTTAATTTAGAAATTTGAGGATTTTAGGGTTTATAAGTAAAAATTCGAAATGGTTATATAAAAATCGTTTATGGATTATGTATTTATGATCTATTTTGAACAATTTTTATTAGTAATGTTGTCGCCCATAGTTTTTAATTTTTGAAATAAAACCCATGTTACCATAAATGTAGTAAATTTTATGTATTTCACACTTTAAGTCAAATTACTTGGTAATAATCATAAATGGGTTAAGATTACTTCCGGATTATGTTATATCGGTTCGTTATATACATTTTTCATCGACAACATTTTTTCCTAGCAGTCGTAGTTTTTGTATCATAATAAAAGTTGTTATCTAAACACGTCAATTTAGAAAATTGAGAATTTTAGGGTTTATGCGTAAAAATTCGAAACGGTTATATCAAAATCGTTTATGGATTATGTATTTATGATCTACTTTGAACAATTTTTATTAGTAATGTTGTCACCCATAGCTTTTAAATTTTGAAATAAAACCCGTGTTAGCATAAATGTAGTAAATTCGACGTATTCCACACTTTAAGTCAAATTACTTGATAATAATCATAAATGGGTTAAAATTACTTCCGGATCATGTTATGTCGGTTCGTTATGTACATTTTTCATCAACAACATTTTTTCCTAGCAGTTGTAGTTTTTGTCTCAAAATAAAAGTTGATATCTAAAAACGTCAATTTAGAAATTTGACGAATTTAGGGTTTATAAGTAAAAATTCGAAATGGTTATATAAAAATCGTTTGTGGATTATGTATTTATGATCTATTTTGAACAATTTTTGTTAGTATTGTTCTCATCCATAGTTTTTAATTTTTGAGATATAACCCATGTTGCCATAAATGTGTTAATTTGTGAAAATCAAACTTGGAGCATTCATTTAGAATTCTTTGACAACTTTAATTATGAAAATCGTTTCTTCGTATCTCGACTAGTTTTTGAAAAACAAGATTTTAAAGTTAATGAAAATGTTGCTTCAACTACAAACAAGTATTCGAATTTTGTTAGCGAGATAATTTATGATGAAAATTTTAAACGTTAAAATTGGAGCAATCTAATTACTTATAATTGGTATATTGTGCAGTGGAATGTTTCAGGTTGATTGTGTAATAAATTGCTGCTTGTTGAACTTCAATAAGGTTTAAATTACGACGAAATGCTAGAGATGCGACGGTTAAATCCAGGAACCTCTTGAGGACTGATCAAGACATCGAAAAGAGGTTGGGGGGAACTTTAAGGCAGATAATGAACGTTATACGAGCAGTGAAGTGTCTCCGAGTGGTTTGCGGGAGCAGCAGTCCTTGAAAAAGGACCCCATTTGCGAGATATGAAATTTTCCACTCCCGTTCTCAGCGAGGACCCACTTATACCTGTGCCATCCACATATTCCACCTTATACATATAAAGCACATCCAATTTACAACGTTCGCCGAATAACACCGGAAGGACGAGTTTAGAACGTTAAAGCGTCCAGAGCGGAGACGAATTTTTTAATTACACTCCACCGGACGTTACGACCAATAAAAGTGTTAATAAAACGGTCGCAGAGCTCATAATATTTCGACATGGCAAAGTGGATAATGTCGGAGTACGCGTGAGGAGATGCCACAATTTTACGGGGCCTCCGCGTTCAAGATTGATGTTTACGAGGAATTTTTATGACTCGTTACAAGTTTTATTACCGCCCTCTGTTGTCCATCGATCGATAACATACACCCTTATTTCACCTCATCCCAATCTTTATCGTATTTTTCAAACTTAAGTAGATTTAAAACAGATTTTAACTTAAAGAAATTAAAATTAATCATTAAATAGTTTATCGTTGATGACATACCGTGATAAGATGTAATGATTTCGTTGTAGAAGAAGCTTGAGAATTGTTGGTTGGTGCAACGTAGCCTCCGTCTCCAAGACCCAATTTCATAGCAATTACATTGAACAGACTGCGGACAGACGATACGAGTGCAATGACACGGAAAGGGGTCACACGACGGTAATTGCCTGGTTGCAAGACGCAGAGCGTCGCGACGCTTTCCACCACGTGGAAACCATGTAGTAGTTAGGTGTATACATATAAAGTTGGTTCCCACATGGATAAGATCAAAGTAACTATTTTGCGTTGAGGGGCTATTTGTGGTCTAAACGGTCCGGGTACCGACGACAAGGAACGATGCCCCTTTAAGCCAATGGCCATAAACAATTTCTTAATGGGACGCGGGCATGAAGTGTCTCTTTTGCAAGTTTATCTTGACTTTGAACGATTATGAGGACGGCTCGGGTCACGAACGCTACAAGTTTTGCCGCAAATTGCGATGGGAACAAATAAGGTAGTCCGGTGAAGTCTTCAAGAAGTGGAACAAGTTTTTATACTTGTATATTGTTGCGGTCAGAAGAAACCGAAAAGTTTGACAAGTTACAGTTGTGATCTATTACGTTTTCGTTGTACATTTTCCACATTTGAATTTCAAATGAAATAGTTCTATTAACATGAATAAGTTATATTCATAACATTATTTCGTTGATGCATGTATATACAGATTTCTGTTTATAGTGTATTATTTATATTTTGATTCACAATGGGTCACACAAATTGAGCGGCCGCTATTATTGCAATATTCACTCGGTGGTGGCCGATTGAATTACGCAAAGCGTTAGTATGCGTTGCGCGGAATTACGTTGGTCGTAAATATTATTTTTGGACGTGTTTTGGCTCGCTTTGCATCGCTGTTTTGGAACGCGAAGGTGCACCAGCTGCAATTTCGTTTCAACAATATTAGCAATAGGAACGGATTTGGGAATGTTTTATAGGCGATTTTATCGGATTTCATTACAAAAAGCTTGTTTTAGATAAAAAAATTTAACATAGAAGGGATCATGTAAACCATAACACCTAGAACACATAATCAAACAATAATGTTAATAAAACGATTATTTTCCAGATTTCTTGATTCAAACTAGTGGTGGAACGGATATCCGGCAACTATCCGGTATCCATTTTTTAAAATTCGGCCGGATACCAGATATTAAAAACCTATTACTTAGTACTCCACCATTCACAGGAATTAGTATCTCTTTTAGGTGTTGGACACTGTAGATAATAATCAAGTTCAATAGAACTTTTTTTCATTGAATACAACTTTACTTATATCAGGTTTGTCACTAGCAACCTCATTATAACAATCCCAATACGATATATAAAATCTCTTGTTGCAGTTTCGTCTAGTTTTCTTCTCTTCGCTTATAATTCATCATCACATCATTACTAACAGAACTGTCCCTGTTATCACTTTCGATTATTAATTAAAGTATCCTATTTTTAATGTAAAAAACCGTTTTGAGGAATCAGTTTCAGTTCTTGAGAAATAAATTTTTGAAATGATCGACAATTTTTTCGAATTTTGTAATTTTTGCCGATTAAGTTTTAAAAATTCGTATAAAATCCATTTCTTGGAGTATGCGTATGAAAATTTCCCAAAGTGTTAATAAGACTTCCTCTTTCCAATGAGCTAACACGTTTTGAAAAATAACTTTTAGTTTTTGAAAAAACCATATTTGAAGTTTTGATAAAATTTTCGATGTTACAATTTTCATCGATAACTCTCAAAATTCGCTATAAAATTACTTTCTTGAAGGATCCTTGTGGAAACATCACCAATTATTAATTAACGTATCCTCTTTTTAATGCAAAAAGCCGTTTTGAAAAATCACTTTTAGTTTTTGAGAAATAAATTTTTGAAATGATCGACAATTTTTTCGAATTTTGCAATTTTCGCCGATTAAGTTTTAAAAATTCGTATAAAATCCATTTCTTGGAATATGAGAAGTCACACTGGTCTGTTATGGTC
>NW_019280620.1:154645-167153 GCF_000648695.1 Onthophagus taurus | reverse complement strand
CGTTTTGAAAAATAACTTTTAGTTTTTGAAAAAACAATATTTGAAGTTTTGATAAAATTTTCGATGTTGCAATTTTCATCGATAACTTTCAAAATTCATTATAAAATTCATTTCTTGAAGAATCCTTCATCGATAACTTTCAAAATTCATTATAAAATTCATTTCTTGAAAATATCGCCAATTATTAATTAAACTATCCTCTTTTTAGAGTTGCTTCGTGAATTAAATCAGCATAAAAAAAGTTCATTTTGTATCTTGGATCAAAATAAGTTGACATATCTTATCAATTTTCTTATTAATTTAATTTTTTTCAAATATCGCAAAAATGTGGCAAAGTAGGGTATCAGTTCAGAAATGCACCATAAGTGCATTATAATAAAATGTACCATAATAATGGCCGGATAGATACGCCGGATATCCGGCCGAACGGGATGCTGAATATCTAATATCTTTTCGCAAAATCACTATCCGTTCCACCACTAATTCAAACGCTGCCATGAAAAACTCGCTGAAACTGAACACCCCTTTTAAACATTCGTTAGAGAGGGAACAGCAAACGGTCCAATAATTACCTGCAGCTATTAATCACTGATTCAACGCAAACGCGATTTTTAAATGCGATATACGCTGATGAAACATTTATCACGGTTACAAAACCATACCAGATCTCGATTGCTGACTGTGCAAACGGTTCAAATTCCAAATACAACGATTCGATTGATTTAAAACGACAGAATAGTGAAACAATATTAATCTATATGATTTCGTAACGATTCTTTTTTAATTACTTACATCGATGATTCTCTTATTTCTTGTGTTCGTATTTTATCGAGTAACAATAAATAAAATGTTATATAAAGCTTGGCTCACAAGCTTAATTACGTAGTATTAAATTATCTCCAAGTTGTAAACTAGCTCTTGAGTTTAATTTGCATGAGTACAGTAACTTGGCCAAGTGGATTGGGCCCAGTAATTCAATGTTACAGTTGATCGCACCCTCTTTTTCAATTTTTATTTATCATTTCGCAATGCTGTTATCAATCAATGTGGCAATTTTTGGTAATAACAACTGTGAGGGTGTAGAACGTTGCCAAAATCTACTTGCATATGGTTCTTGTAAGAATTAGCCTTGGTACTACATGATTATAAAAGAGAACGTACCATATAATTTGAGGAGTGTTGTATGTATGTAAGATTTCAGAGGAAATGCCAGAATCCAGTTCGGAGGTGCATTCCAGATTGCAGCAGTTCTCAATCAACGATTTTCTTTTCGATGGCCTTAAATCAATGGTTAGCAAACGTTTTCTAGAAACTAAGTCACCCATTGAGGGTGTCCTTAGACTGAAGAGAACTCTTAAGGACTAACAACTTTTTGAGGCTATTATCAATGATCTAGTTATTTCTGAATGCATCATTTAGTAATGTTTCGGAAACTGAGGACGATAGTAAAGTGAAAAACTATTATTGATGGAGTACCATGACATCAATAAAAATTATTCGCATTGAACCAAATAGGTGTGATCCATAACAAATTCTAACCTAGCTATCAAAATTTTGTAGAAAGGTGATAATTGTTGACTTGATAAAATTATTAGTTAAATTATCTCATACTCAATGATAAAATTGTTCTTATTGAACCAAGTAATCATAAACTATAACTATTTCCAATCTGGTTGTCTCAAATCGATGATAATGAAGATTTGGGTTGGAGTTCTGAAGAAGAAGAGAATACCAGCGATTGGGATGACGAAGATGATAGTGAAGACGACGCTTCAGATGATGGGGCAACTTCAGAAATTACGTCATTTGATGTAGCATGGACTTCTGCATGTATTCCACGACATCCTTTTCCTTTCACAGGAAATTCTGGGGTTCAAATTCTTCTTTCAAAAACCAAAATATAAAACCTAAATCTAGAACTAATCTTTGGTACGATACAAACGTAAAAGAAATTAGGGCATTCCTTGGTTTGCTCCTTATTCAAGGAGTTGATTCAAATCTCGATAGTAAATTATATTTTACAAGACGTGAAAGTATCACCGTTCTTTTTTTCGAATAATAACCGAAGAATGCTTTTTCCTAATACAAAAATGTTTACACTTTTGTAATAACGAAGAATTTTCATCTGCTCGTACAACAAAAAAATGGTATAAAATTGCGCCAATCTTAGATTAGCTGAGAAATAAATTTATGTCTATATACATTCCAGAGAAAAATGTTGCTATTGATGAACCATCCAAACAGCGGCGGCGGAGGTTTGGGATCAAAATCGCCCTTTGTGAAAGCGTAAGTGGATATGTCTATAATTTTTTCTGCTAGCTGAACCAAATAATCCAATTTTCGCAATAATCCAACAACAAACACTTACCTTTAGATTGACAGCTACCAGAACAATTATCGTTCGTGCACAAGAATTGATACAATCTTTAGATATGGCATTACCTCAGGTACTTACCTACCAATATTCTGAAGTGCCTCCATGGTTGTTGAATTCCATTGAAGCTAGGTTGGACCTCACTAAATTTTCAAAATCAAACGCCCCCCATGCAATGTTTCTTGCTGATTTTCACAACATAGTGCATACTTATCCTGATGCCTTTTGTGTTTACACTGATGGATCAAAAAAAGAAAACGGTGTTGGTAGTGCAATATCAGTCGATAATACAGAACATTCCTGGACGCTTCAACCATATTCCTCAATATTTCTTGCAGAGTTATATGCAATATTCCAAGCACTACTATACATAAATATGAACCTCAATAACCGCAATTTTCTAATAATAAGTGATTCGCTTAGTAGTATCAAATCCTTACAAAAACCTGTACACAAAAGAAGCAATGCTACAACAAATCTTAGGCACACTAGACAGCATCACAAAACAAATAATAAAGTTATTTTTATATGGGTGCCAAGTCACGTTGGAATTGGGGGGAATGAACGTGCTGATTGTGCAGCATCCGAGGCTGCAGATAAAGCAACAATGGATGTGAACTTTTGTAGACATAAAGATATTGCAAAACATGTAAGATCCTTGATTTATAACAGCTGGGAAGAACAATGGCAAAATATTCCAAGTTTCTTGAAAAAAAAATCAAACCCCATGTCTATCGAATAAGTTCCGAAAGGGAATTAAGCAGGTCAGAACAAGTGAAACTAAGTAGATTGCGCATTGGCCATACATCGTTGCCCTCCAAATATATGTTAAAAGGGGAGCAGAGACCTATGTGTTCAAATTGTAATAGGGAACTCACTTTAGAACACATCATTGTAGGATGTACATTGTACGAACAAGCAAGAAATATTTATAATAAAACAAGCATAGAGTCTGCCTATGAAAACTCATTGAATCTGATCCAATATTTTAAACATACAACTATTCGACCAACTTTGAATACTCTTAATGTGCTACTATGTGGTCCTGAGTGAAATTATTGTGAGTGCTAATGGCCTATGACGTCGAAGCGCTATTTTTTTCTTTTTTTCAATAATAATAATATAATTTTTTCATATATACTGGTGCAAGTACAATATATATGGAGAATCGTACTATGCCAATGAGCCAATCTTGTCACGAATTGTGTTAGAACTAATCGGTCCTTTATTGAATCAAGGATATTGTCTATATATTGACAACTATTATACTAGTATTGACTTGTTAGATAAGTTAGTAAGAAAACTAACTGATTGCGTTGGTACAATGAGAAAAAGTCGCGTCAATATTCCTGTAGAAATAAAAACCAAGAAGCTACAAAAAGGAGAACACATAGCTATGTATAGACGGAAACAAATGGTTTTGAAGTGGTACGATAAAAAAGAGGTATTATTTGCAAGCAGCTTGCATGATGACGCGAAGAGACGTGTACCAGTTAGAGGAGGAGGATTAGTTGAGAAGCCAGAAGTAGTATTAGACTATAATGCCAATATGGGAAGAGTAGACTTGGCTGATAGTAATTTACATTTCTATTCCTCTGCAAGAAACAGGCTTAAAAATATTATATGAATCCATCTACAAAACGATCAAAAACGCCGAAACCGTCAAGACTTCTTGAAAGGCATTTTCTAGGATTATGTCCAGCTCCATGCTTTGAAATTTCACCATAGGAAACAATAAATTTTGTTATTTTTCTATTTGTTTCACTGTGAAATAATAAATATAATATTTTTCATAAAATCAATATATAATTACAACCCATAGTTTCTCCTTCCTCTTTGCAAGTTCAAGTTAAAATAATGAGTACAAAGTTTTATTTTTTCAACAAAATTTTACTAAATATTGTGCACAATCCTAAACACTGTCACAGAATAGAATAAGATGAATGTAACGTAAAAAACAATTTGTGTGGTGGATATGAGGAAAAGCAAATTTCTTTTGATGGATATGACGAATATATACGTTAGCTGCTAAAATACGTGGCCTCTAGGAGAGCCACTACCTGCAGCCTATCAAGTCGCTTAACGGATTAATAACCTAATTATAGATCGTGTAACATTAGTCAACACATATAGTCTTGAAATTTTATGGAAGTTTAGGCTACACTCGTTTGGCCCGTGGAATTGAATTATAGCTATTTAATCCTTTGTTTTATGGGTAAAGGACTATGTTGCAGAAACATATTAGTGTTAGGTAGGTAGCTTTGGTGACAACTGTCTATAATAACGAGAGATCTCAGCTACTGGGGTTGCACTTGGCTTTCCTTTCGAAAACTGTAGTACAATACCTTTTTTCACCTATGGTTTTGAAGGTAGCCTACACGAAGCATTACTACCTCTTGTTGTGTCCCCCTCTGATTTATATATATTGTAATAATAACCGTTTACCAGTAGTTTAGTCTTGTTTGATTATCGTATTGATCGTAGAAGAGTTTTTTTTTTGAACAATTATAAAATAATGTTAGATACTATACGCTAGTGAATTTCGGTACATTTTATTGTTCTTTAATGTTCTAATCCTAAACTATCACCTATAAAGTCGATGCGAAGTAATTTTAAAGATTCGATATCAGATAACCTCAATTTAAATTTTTCAAAATTATTTATTTAAATCTTTATCTACCCGGATCAAACCTATTTAGAACGATAAACTTAACTTGGTTAACAAAGAAAATAATTAATATTTGTATGGAATAATGAAATTTGGATGAATATTTACAAAATTAATTTGAACATATTGGAAAATTTATCGTTGAGATCAGAAGAAAATGAATGGAGATTTGAAAATTGATTTAAAAGAGCATCACAATTATGAAATATCACGCATAATTATAAATAATTTTAAAAATTTAAATAATAATTTGACAAATTGAATTAGAGACATTTCAAATGTCAAAGTTGGCTACATTGAAAAAACTAAGACACAAATTCCAAATCCATAAATTTAACCAATCAGGAGAGGTTATTTGGAAATTTAACCTCCGAAAAACGGAATTTATCAACAAAAAGAGGGTGCTTCCTGTTGTCTAAAGAAACACACATGTTTTTTTTTGCTCTGCTGAAAATTAATTAAATCAACGTGTTAACGAGTTTAAAAAATTATATCCGTTCCTGTTCAATAATTTCGAAGAAACGATTAAACTCGCTCCTGATCAAGTAAAGCAATTGGTTCCGTTTCTGGTAGAAACCATCATCACTAGTGAAGAGAGAAATTGGTTCTCAATCCTGAATCCAACTGTTCCTGTCACGAAGAAAATATTCTGAGTTTGACTTCCAAAGTTCCCATAGAAACAAATTGGCTAAGTTATTTTTTTTTTATAATTTATTGTTTTTGTTGATACATTTTTTAAAGAAAAAAACTCTTCTTACCTTCAATACGAGAAGTTCTTGATAAGTTCAATATAAATTTTGCGATTACGATTACAATTTCCTAATTAATTTAATATTTGACGAGTTGTTTAAGACCATAACATATCCGAGTTGATAAATATTACTTTGAATCAACTAATTTAGAATATTTGTTTATATAATCAGTAAATTTTGTTAATTTTGTCGACAACATCTCAATTTGATTGCACCTTAAGTTGTGCATATGTTTGTCTTGACAGTATTACCAGAACCTGCCTTTAACCCTGAGATAATTCGACGACAATTCTGTTTAAATATTTAAATTTTTTTCAATTTAATAAAAAACAAATTATTATAAAATTTAGTAATGTTGTTTTCATTAAAATAATTCTTTTCAAAAGAAGAGGGACTATTTGCGGTCCATTTGGAAAAACATTACAATATTTATAGTCATTGAGTGAAGAGTCCCCAGAGTAGATTTAACTTGGATGTAAGTATGGTCTAAAAAACCATGCTTTATGTAAAGATATTAAAGTCAATATAAAAATCTTTAAACAATTAATAACAACATTACTATTTTTGAAGAAGGTAAAAGGAAAAATGGTTGCCGTTGAAACTGACTAAGCTGATGTATAGGTATATAGGACAGAATGAAATGAAAATTAAACATTTTGCATAATATTGAAAGCTATGAACTACTTCTCATTCATTTAAGCCGACGTAGCAACCGACTGCAATTTACGTATAATGCTACTGCTATACCAAAAGTAGAAAATTTTCTAGCGATGACAGTAGCTTTGGTAGCAGTTCATTACTATGGCAATAGATATTGACACGTAAATTTTGACGTTAACAGTCAAACCACGCCTTTAAGAATGTTTTGAATTATTAACAAGTTTTGAATCATTGTGTATAACTTATATAGGCTATGATCTGGTACTCAATAATTTATACATCTAATTAAAGATTATAAACGAACTTTCAATCATTTTAAACAATTGTGTCTTATAACTCTGTTTTGAACAATTCTAGATAGACTTTTCACTCATTGCGACAAGTTTTCAATGATTATCAACCAATTTTCAAACATCTGGGAAAATTTCTAAATATTACTCAACAAACGTTTTACATAACTTTGTCACGTTATAAATCTATGTTGAACAATTCTAGATACAGTTCTCACTCATTTGTTTGGATGCCAACTAGTTTTTAATCATTTTGAACAACTTATAATAACTATGAACAAGAATCATATAGACTAAATTTCCTTAATTATCAACCAGTTTTCAATCATTTTGAACACTTAATAACAAACCACTTTGTAATCATTTAGGTACCATTCCATAGATTACTAATATTTACTACGTTGATTTGTAGTTTACAATGATTACCAACTAACTGAACTAACCCAAATAATTTTGAACAGTTATAGATTTCTTTGAATGCAAACGAATTTCGTATTTGAGAAAAATTTGTTTATTAAAATTCAGTTGCTGTTTTTAATGTAGGCTTATAGCTTGTTAATATCAACACACTCAAGTTATGCTAACTAGTGTTGATGAAAGACAAATATTTAAACATTTGAAAACAAAAATCCATCTATCTCTAATAAATCAATAAGAAGTGGCCATAACTACAGTTATCAAGATAAAGGGTATGCGACACTAATGACTGAGTATCGGGTATGAGCAACCTCAGTATAATCACTCAAAAAATTTACAACCTTACTAAATAAGGCCAAGGCTGTTTTCGGCCGAGATACCACAATATTATGACCAGTTTTTGGTTGATATAACATTAACCCTTTGGCTTACAACCATGAGTCTGACGTGTGGTAACGAATTTGTGCCATAAGAGAAAATCACGAGTCTGACACGTGGTGAGGATTTATGCATTTTGCATACGTTTGTTGTGTATTTACGCAGTTGATACTTCCGTATTAATAAAAGATTCTGATCAGCAATTACTACCTTTAAAGCTCCGCTGCTTTATTCAGTCAAAAAATTACCCTAAAACTTACCCGCGGTGAAGTTCTTGGGTTTATCTCTTGAACTCAAGTTAACATGAATCCACATACTGATATCATAAGTAAAAAATTAACGTCAGCAATTTTTACAATCAGACGTCTCAGCAAAATTGCTTCTCATGAAGTGGCCAAAATAGCCTATTTTGCAAATTTTCATGCTGCTGCAACATATGGCATAGTTGTTTGGGATCATTCACCTGGCTTAGGAAGAATTTTTGGTTTGCAGAAGAAGGCGGTGAGAGCTTTATGTAATCTTAAAACTACTGACAGCTGCAATGATGTATTTAAAACAGAATGTATACTTACCGTACCAAGTGCATACATTTTGGCTATCTTGATGTATGTTTATGACAATAGAAGTAAATTTAATGCGAATGCAAACTTTCACACACACGACACAACAGGCAAAGATGAACTGAGATTACCGTTACATAGGATAGAAGCAACTAAAAGATATGCTGATTTCTGGGGAGTTAAGTTTTTTAACAAGTTGCCAGAAAAATTAAAAACTATGGAACGAGGACACTTCAAAAAATGTGTGAAGTCTAATCTGGTCAAGAAAGCCTATTATGTATGTTCTAATTATATGCAGGATTAGTTTATGGAGTAACAAAGTTAATTTGTTTTATAACTATACATATTTATTTTTGTATTTGCTATTGACTTTTCACTGTAATACTGTATTACGTGAATAAACATTATTATTATTATATTAGATTATTTTATGACAATATTTAAGATACAATAAAATAGAAAAATGCATGTGCTAATTGCTAAAGAATTGTCTTACTTTGCATAAAATTTTCCCCTTCATTATACTTGTAATAATTTATGTAAAAATATGAATCAAATAATTTTTTTTAAAACTAATCCACTTCAATAATCCATTAAATCATTTTATCACGTCGTATTACATAAAATAGTTAAATCAATTTAAGTCTTTGAGAAAACCAAACTGACTGCTGTTTAATAAGTAATTCAGGAAAGTTAGCACCTGCTACGATAAGTTTAAGAGAAAGCGGCTTTCGAAGTTGCAATCTACTTATCTTGGGTTATAGCCCATTTTCCAGTTGAAAGTTAAGGTAATTTAATAGTTAAATGAAAGTTCTCTTTTAAACGTAACGATTCGTAATACAATCATTATTTCAGAAAATTTCCTAAATATTCCAATAAATTCTAATTAAATTCTAATCGATCCGCTTTATAGCATTTCTAACGTAATTCCTCAGTTTGCAATGGGGGCGAGTTTCGCGTACGCCGATCACGTGCGAGGTCCTCCGGAAACTTCGAGATAAAAATTAATTCAATTCCAATCCCTTTGCCCTCCATATTTACTTGACGTACATTTGAAAAGGGAACAACACGCGGCAGAAAACTGTCTTTGGGGATGGAAAAGGGACGGTAAAAAGCTAAACGACAGCGACGCCTTAAAGTCTCTCTTTAAAAGCTCCTGAAATGGATAAATAAAAAGCTCGTAAGATACTACAGCCGACTCCTAAACCGGGTCGACGTTTTCCAAAGCGGTAAATCAGGAAGGGTTTTAGGAGTACCGGAACGGGTGGAGACCTTTCTTGTTTATTTTTGGACACTCTAATGTATTCCAGGCCTTTTTGAAGAAAATTTAATTGAAAGGGAGCGAACGCGTTTCGTTTATGCAAGACTTTATGTTGTAGTATATGAGGTGGTAGCTGGCGGAAGTAATGGTCGGTGGTAAATTTCAGATTTAATACTCGCGAAGCACTCAGATTTATATAACAGGGTTTTAAACTTTATGTACTTAAAAATTACAACCTATAAATTTAAGCGATACATTTATTTTTTAATTTTGCAAATTAGCACATCTTTAACTGGATTATATCCGCAGTCGAGTTACATAGACAATTGTAATGGTTTATAATAAACACTTCGATTTGTAATAAACTAAACTTTATTCTCACTTAATTTACATGTCTTTTTACCATCTTATTTCTTGACGCTTTTATAACGACTCATTCTTCTAATACTCGTAATCACCCAAACCTGTTTGCAGTCATGCGCATTCAAGTTCTCTATATATTACAACAATAAAATTATAAATCTGATAACAACTTAGTTTCGCCTACGTGAACAATAATTCACACAGTTTGTGAGTCTATTACCGACGTTCATTCCCATTACAGGTCACGTGAACATAGAGAACACGATGTTCGCTCTACTATATTACAGCAAGTTAATATTAAACTGCATTAGCCTGTCTGGAGTATGAACGTAACTAACGGACCAACGTTCGTGCACCTGATGCTCAAATTATAACAAAAACCCCTTTGTATTTCGTCTCACCAAAAACACAGAAAATAAAACAAAAAGATTTATTATAGACATAAGAAAACTTAATAATTACCCCATTTTCGTCGCCGTGTTGGGTTCTAATGACGGATATGACCTTTTGGTAATAAACGACAAGCTAAAACCTTCGAAAGAAAACAGCTAAAAAGCCACTTAGACCCGAGCCGGAACTCGCAAAAACGTTCCTGTGAGCCACCGGAAATTCAGCAAGACATCGCTCATCTCGGTTTGACCCAAAGAACCCCAAGGGATGTTCTTCCAAAGTTCCCTTTGCTGGTGAATTTTTAAAACCAAACCAAGACCAACTAATTACAGTAGATCATGCGCTTTAATTAAAACTTTTACTCTAGGAGTTCAGTTCTTCCTTCCTCGACCAGTTACCCTCGCCTTGAACAAGGACCTAAATTTACAGTTTAATTACAATTATCGGACGAGTAGCCAATCTCGGTCGCGATGAAAACAATTTTAAATTCTCATCGTGTCTTGTTGAATCTTTAAAGTTTCATTGAAGAGTTAAGTATCTTCAAAGTTAAAATTAATCCACTCTCTAAAAGTAAAACAAAATAAATCAAAATAAAATTTAGATATAAACGATCAATCTTAGTTAGTAGTATCAATCGCTGGAAACTTAATGCTCGGAAACTAGACTGGAGTTTCCGGAATTGCTACCGGAAATTCCGACATAAACTACGGCTATCAGTTATGCGAGACACCCCGATGGGAAATTTTAATTCTTGCGTCATTCCCGAGTGATGAATTGGTTTGGCATTCAACGCAACGAATGAAAAAACCAACGTCGAAAGTAATTTGGAGCAAGCCGTTCATCCTGACCTTTTCTTTTCGACGTTATTAATATTAATCCCTGTACTCTCTACTTCTAAATAAATCATGATTTTCAAACTTCTCCCTTTTCTCGAGATGCAAACTTAGTATCACTCATAATGAAGGTACATATTGGTCAAAGAATTATAGTAATAAACTCGAATATTAATGAAAAAAGTATTAAAAGGGTAAAATAAAATTAAAAATATCTTTTTTGAAGTAGGTAAATAATTTAGAGTTTGATTTTGTACTTTATTATCTGCCTTAAAATTCCCCCCAACCTCTTTTCGATATCTTGATCAAAGAGGTTCCTGGATATAACCATCGTAATTTAAACCTTATTGAAGTACAACAAGCAGCAATTTATTACACAATCAACGTGAAACATTCCAATATTGTGCATTGGATACCAATTACAAGTAATTAGATCGCTCCAATTGTAACGTTTACAATTTTCTTCATCTTAATATAAATTATCTCTTATCTTATCTTTTAAAATTTAATTACTAAGATAATTGAAGAAATGAAACAGCAGTTTTAAGTGATCTTTTGAAATTGGTTTCTCCAAAACTAATTGAGATATCATAATACGCTTTTCAGCTTTAATCCACCAAATGTGGTCTTTCTAATTTCATAAATATACTAGAAGAAGTATTTTGAAGCGAACCATACAAAAGTATAGGTCTAGTCTAAATACGAAGAAACGATTTGCATAATTAAAATTGTCAAAGAATTCTAAATCAAACTTGAAGCATAAGTTTAATTTTTTTAATATAATTCATGTTAGAAATAACATTTACTTCAGAATATGAAAATTTATCATGTGAATCGGTATTTGTTTTGACATGTTAAGCACTATGGCAATAAATTATTGATGGAACGGATAGTGATTTTGCGAAAAGCCGTATACCGGATATTCGGCATCCCCTTCGGCCGGATATCCGGTTATCCGGCATATCTATCCGGCCATTATGGTTATAACTGCTGGTGCATTTCTGAAGTGATATCCTATATCACCTGATTGGTGATATTTCCACAAGGATCCTTCAAGAAATGAATTTTATAACGAATTTTAAAAGTTATTGATGAAAATTGCAACATTGAAAATTTTATCAAAACCTCAAACATTGTTTTCTCAAAAACTAAAAGTTATTTTTCAAAACGTGTTTGTTCATTGGAAAGAGGACACTCTTATTAATACTTTGGGAAATTTCCATACTCTTATTCCAAGAAATGGATTTTATACGAATTTTTAAAACTTAATCGGCGAAAATTGCAAAATTCGAAAAAATTGTCGATCATTTCAAAAATTTATTTCTCAAAAACTAACAGCGATTTTTCAAAACGGCTTGTTGCATTAAAAAGAAGATACTTTAATTATTAATTGCTGATATTTCCACAAGGATCCTTCAAGAAATTAATATTATAGCGAATTTTGAAAATTATCGATGAAAATTGCAACATCGAAAATTTTATCAAAACTTCAAATATTGTTTTCTCAAAAACTAAAAGTTATTTTTCAAAACGTGTTGGTTCATTGGAAAGAGGACACTTTT
>NW_019280620.1:85291-143474 GCF_000648695.1 Onthophagus taurus | reverse complement strand
CACGGTTTAATTGGCATTTCAAAAGAAAACTTCACGCTATGATTGGCATTACTAATTACTAAAGAAAACTTCACGCTATAATTAATGTTTGTAAACAGAACTAACCTTACGTAACATTCCTTAAGGAATGTTAAAACATTTCAGAAATAATTCAAAACCGTTATTGAAACATTTTAGTAATGTACCGTAATTGTCAACTGTATGTTGCAGAAACATTTCAATAGAAACGTTTCAATGAAACATAAAAAGGGCCGGACATTAGCAGTTTCAGACACGTTTCACCTATGTTTCAGAAATATGTCGAAGAAATATTTCATGTTTCAATAATATGTATCAGAAATGTTTCTGAAACGCAAATTTGTTTACTGGGATGTTAATCAGATTACATGCAATTGCTTAAAATGATAGAAAATCGCATTATACATCACTGCTTTTAATAACCGTTGTGAAAATTAAGATATTTCAATGGGTAATACCTTAAACAAACCGTAATTAATAAGGAATTCAATGAAATATTACTATGTATTTTGTGTAATATCTTTAAAGAAAATCGTACCAATGTAGAGTTATTGAAATATAATGTGTCGTATTTCGTTGAATTCATTAAGTTTCCAAATTTCGTGTTAAATATTTGTAGCTCTACGAATTTACATGATAATGAACGATTCATGTAATGGATTAAAATGCGTTATATCACATCACAATTGTTGTTATTTATGGAGTTATTACTTTGTATGACGTGAATAGATTGACGAGTATTCATGATTAATATTTTAAACGAAAACTTAATGGACAAGGTTTTTGACGTGAAATATAAGATGGAACGCGGCATCCATTCTTATATTCAGAATATGTAATAAGGTTACTCGTTATAGCTTACAATAGCGAAAATCGCTATTATCTTTTATAGGGAAAATCAAGACATTTCAATTCGTGCTATCTTAAAAGAGAGCTTAATGAATAAGGAATTCAACGAAATACAACATCACGAAAGTACATTGCTTGAATCAATCAAAATTAAGCTTGGACTCCACCTCTTGTATCTTTTGGATAAATTCAGTTATTTTCATTAATGTTAAAGCAAGACATAAATAACAACGACTTTAATGTCGTATAACATGCTTTAATTGGTTGAGTGGCAAACATTTAACACCGAGTTAAAAGTTTTTATTTTGTGTCATATGGATAGATTAAAAAGTTTTGATGATTTATTTCGTTATTTTAACACTTTTCTTTCTAATTTAGTAATTCAGTGATTTTTTAAGTGGGTTACAGTTGTTTGTGACATATATAAATTAATGTGTAAGTATCGTACGACAAAAATTTAGATTTTTCTTGTATTTAATCTGGTGTAACACACTGCACTGTCAACGTGAATAAGGTAAAGCCCGTTAATCCGTGTGGTGTCGGTTCTAAACGTGTTGCAGTATTTACATTTTTAGTTTGTGTTTTTTATTCTTATTTTCACTGATGCTTGCACACACATTTCAAATATAAAAATTATAGACATAAAAAGTAACTAAAGAGACGAGGACTTCGTAAGCTTGGACTCTATCCCATATATCTTTCGAACAAATTACAATATTTTCTTATTTGTAAATAATATAAAGAATATTTTGCTTGTCTTGGTAATTAATGATACAATTACTTAATTATTGTGAGATTAAATCTTGGTATAGAACGTGAATAAATAACCCAGCTAATAATAATAAGAACAGTCTGGTTATTTCATTTTTGTCTTCCAACACTGAAAATCTTATTATCTAGGCGAACGCGATGCACCCAACAAAAGACGAAAATAAGAGGTGAAAAAGAAAATGCAATTTACGACGCTGGAAACAGAAGGAACCGTCCGAGATCGGAAATTTTCTTCGAAATGAAAGGCGAAGGAAACCACGTCCAAGTCAATTAATTATGCAGAACCGATAGAAAATTTAAAAAGGTAGAACCTTGCAACGAACTTACGACGAACCGTATCTAAACTCTAAACAAACAAGAAGAACAAAATGGGAGAGGAAATTCCCGACACTTTACAATTTCACTGTTTGAAGTTAAACCTGTGGATAGAAAAAAAAAGAGTAAAAATCTCTCTTTAATCATTGATAGAGTAACGCTCTTTGAAACTCGCCACATTAACCTTTCATTAAAAAAGAATCGAACGAAAAGTCTGTGATCAATTTTAATTCGGGTTTAATTTAAATCTTTTCAAAGTTTGTTTTAAAAGAATCTTAAAAACAACCCCTTCTACCCCACTGGTTACTTTGCTAATCTCGCCGTTCCAGATCGATCTCAATAACGCTTTGAAAAATTTTAAACTTTCCCTTCAAAAGACAAACTCGGCGAAGTTCGATTACTTAGCGGCTTCTTTAAAGTTTGTACCGATTAATTGAGGGCTAATTTTTGCGGCCATAAATCAGGCGCGGGTGCGAATTAAAAGTACGCCGGACCAAAAGCGAATTTGAATGGACCAGGGCTACAAAAGCTCTCCGACCAAACAGCTCACCCATTGTTCTTTGGTCGTTCGATGTCCACGAGTTGGAGCTTATCGAAATTTTCGAGCCGTTTGTCCCTGCAAATTGTTTGCAAAAGCTACTCGGGCTTTATTATCGCCTGGCAAAAGCTCCGGTTCTGACGCGTCGACATAATAGAGTGCGCAAACTTTGATCTCTGATGCGGCACTGTTTTATAGAACGGTAGACCGGGTTTTACCTGAACACGTTTTGTGTATTTTTGGCTTTCACCGATTTATAATATTTATTAAAATTTGTACTGAATCTTTTAATGTTTATATCATAGATTTATTGAGTCGTGTTAAAACTGAAATTATTTTTAGAATTTAACAATTAAACATTAAACGTGTTACACGTCCCTCTGATAAATGAGGATTATCACGAGCAAGCTTAACATTTTCAAGCAGGGAGTCTCTTCCCACGGGAACCATTATCCCAACTATATTCAGCACCTCTCGGCAGTAGAAGCAGCCGTTCTTGGCAAAGGCTCATCATGTTAATTCGTATTCCAAGCTTACACCGCACATCTTTCAGGGAACCGTTTGCCTATGAAAGTCTGCATCGTGCTTTTGGAAGCGAACTTAGTTTCGAAATAAGACCACGTAAAGTAACTAATCTCAATTTTGGAATTGACTTTTGAAGGTAAAACAATAAACTTTATCCATACTCTGTGTTTGAAATACGAGATAAATTTTTTGAATAGAGAAAAGCAGTTTCAGTTACACGCTCGGAGTTCCTAAAAGGGCGAAAGTAACAAAACGAAGCAGTTTTCCTGAAGGCATTAGCGACCGTTTCCCTTTTATATAGAGTACAACGAGACGTGTCTATTTCAAAGAGCCCCCTTTTTGGCTTACTACACATTTTACGTCCCACTTTTCTTCGCAACTGCAGCTCCAATTCCACTACGGATCCATTCGTTCTAATATATTTCTCGGCCTAGCTCGGCAAAAATTCTCATATCTCATATATTTATTTTTTTGCTCGCTTTGGGTTAGGCGCGCGACGCTGCGTATGACACCTGACGCCTGAAACGCGCCTGAAATTCAATTTCATGTTCGTGAAAAACTTGACCTACCGGTGCGAGCCACTGATTCGCTCTCAAAATAAACCAGACCGACTGTCACTCTGAAATTTCAACCTTTTTATCAAATTTATGTATATTTTTTTAAATCTTTATTATATAGCTTATATTAAGATCAATATTGCGTATGTAGGTAAATGATCGCCTCTTGGGAGCAAAGATGAGTCCTAATTACGTTTAATAGGGATCTAATTAATATCCCTTAATCGGAGAAGGGGAGACTAACGGTCGGTATAATTAACACGGTAAGGGGAATTGTGGCGACCTATATCAAGTCTTTGGAGTGTCTAGAGGTGGGTATACCGTTTTATCTAATAGCAACAAGTAAAATAAATGTTACCGGAACGTATCTCATAGTACAAGGTGGTTCGGTGGTTGTTGAAGCGAACCGGGTTAGCCCTTTAAGATTCCCTTAACCACCACACCTCCCAAGGGTACAACTTGAATCGTAGCTTTAATAGATCAAAGACAGTTCGGGCTAATAATGTTGGTATACTTGTGAACTTGAAACCACGCCTACTTGATGTCGTCCTTTGTATTTGTAGCCTGCCTTAAAGTAACGTTCATGAAATGATACAAGCTACATTAATTAGCGTCTAAAAGGAATAGGGAAAAAGGTGTAAAGGAAATGAGGTTAAAAAAAATTGTTTTTCAGAAAAATGTTAAATCTCGCTTGTTTAAAGTCGTGGTTTCTTAAAGGTTAAAGAAAAATATTTTTCTCTGAAATAAGAATTGAAATAGTTTGGGGTTATTAAATAGTATTAGAGAAACTTATAAAGCAGATTTATAATAATTATGAAATAAACCAGTAAAATACAGTTATTATTATTATTACAGTTTTTTCACTTTACTAAATAAAATAATTATGTTTAATATTTTTTGTAATTCGCGACGGTAATGAAAGCTATTACTGTACTCAAACGGGTGCTGTAATGACACTCTTTACAGCATCCGATGCTGTAATGAGATTTTAGTAACATTTTATGGAACCAGTTCAAGTTGGTGACATTGGGTCATTAATTTTTCTAGTTGTCAATGTGACAATGTTTGTCTATAGATGTTTAAACACGTTCTTAACATCGAATACAAGGTCTACAATGATGAGGGCATTGAACTCTGAGCAATTTCTCTTATTTTGGGAGGTGTATATGAAACATTTTTATCAGGTGAATACGTTTTGTCTTTTGACAGTTTCTATTTGTCATTCAAATTTCTATTTTCAAGTGTTACGTTGTTACCAACTGCTACATACCTATTTCCCTACATTGCCAAAATTTATTTTATTTTTGAGAAAAAAAAGGATAAAAACGCGAATTACAAAAAATAGCATAAAAAACACGTTTCGTAAGACTTAAAGCACTCATCCATTAAAAAACTCGTGGCTTCGCCACTCGTGTTTCAACTTGAATTCGTGCATTTCAAGCGTGTCTTACGAAACTTGTTTTATAATATACTATTTTAACAGTTAATACAGGGTGTCTCAGCGAGACCGGTCATTAGACGTTTCTGTGGTTCTGGCCAAAATAGAAAATTGAGAATTCATACTTAAGTATTATCAATTACGTTCTCTTCGTCTAAAATATTTTCAGATTTCTAGCACTTCCGGTTATACCGGAAGTCGCCACCTACTTTATTTTTTTAAATGGAACACCCTGTATATTTTTACATATTTGGATTTGTCTGTTTTGAAGGTTTATAAATAACTTTACTTTTTGCAATTTGATTCGGCCGTTCTCGAGTTATTCGAATTTTTCTAGAAAAATCTGCTCCAGCAGACATTTGTTCAAAAAATCAGAGAACACTCGATTTTTGGGATATCAATTTAGGATTCAGAACATGCTTAAGCAACATGATGGAGTATGTTTTGGTGCCGAGAACGGCTGTCTAGAACGTTTGGTCACTTTACTATGGCACGTTAACTTTTCAAAATTTGGAAGTACCATAACTTCATTTTTTTAAATGGCACCCCCCATATTTTATTACTTAGTCGTCTTTGAAAACCCTTTCAATACTCCATCATGTTGTTTAAGCATATTCTGAATCCTAAATTGATATCCCAAAAATCGAGTGTTCTCTGATTTTTTGAACAAATGTCTGCTGGAGCAGATTTTTCTAGAAAAATTCGAATAACTCGAGAACGGCCGAATCAAATTGCAAAAAGTAAAGTTATTTATAAACCTTGAAAACAGACAAATCCAAATATGTAAAAATATACAGGGTGTTCCATTTAAAAAAATAAAGTAGGTGGCGACTTCCGGTATAACCGGAAGTGCTAGAAATCTGAAAATATTTTAGACGAAGAGATCGTAATTGATAATACTTAAGTCTGAATTCTCAAATTTTTATTTTCGCCAGAACCCCAGAAACGTCTAATGACCGGTCTCGCTGAGACACCCTGTATAGTGACTTAGGTCGTCCTTCATAGACACGTATCTAACATCATTTGTCTAGGGCGTCGACCATGTTTTCTTAGACAGTCTTCTTTCAGCTTTCTTCATTATTGTCTTGGTTGAGTTTTGCATGCATTGTGTTGTTATATACTTCTATAAACTTGTGTTGCAAATTCTATAGAAATGCCTTAATGTTTGTATGTAGACGATCTGAAGTCTTTTATCCGTTTTGTCAGTTCCGTTTAGATTCTTTTGGGTCATGATGTGTGGAGGAGTCTCGATTAATCTATAATGCCAGACCAGTAGCTGGAATTTGTTCAGATTGGGATAGACGTAATTTTTTGAGTAGGTCCATTTTTTAAAGTTTGAATTATAAATAAATAATAAAGTAAATTCTTTGACTTGACAATAAAAAGAAAAACACCTAACTTAAATTTTAACATAGGGTGATTCAAAAAACCGCTGACAGATTTCTAGAGTAGATACTACATGAAAAATTAAGATGAATAGTCTTAATATACATAGCGAATCAAAGTTTCTTTAAAATTAAAGATTATCTGCTATAAAAAGCAATTGTTGAAAAATATTGTCTACGCCATTGCTCTCTACGCGTGTAAAGTGATCAATTATCTATCGATTGGTCTCTTACAAAACTTTTATCAAAGCAATTTGTTAATTCAATCAAAAACTGTTGCTGTAATCAAAAATTTGTAAGAGACCAATTGATAGATAATTGATCACTTTACACGAAAATACTGCCCGTTTGGTAAAATTAGCAGTGGAGTTGAAAATATTTTTAAAAAAGAACTTTTTATTGCAGATAATGTTTAATGTTAAAGAAACTTTGACCCGCTATATCTCGTTAAGGAGGCATTTGCGACCCCATGTGTATTAAGACTTTTCATCTTAATTTTTAATGTATTACCTGCCCTAGAAATCTGTCAGCGGTTTTTTGTACAGAAAAGCTGCAACAAAAACTATCATACTATGGGACTGATACCACACTATTACACATAAACTAGCCTCATACAGATTTTATATCAACAGACTTTTTACATACCCTCTAGATATAAATAATATAACAACAGAAATCTTTCGTCTTTTAATGAAGTTATTAAAAGACTTGTAAAAATTAACAATTTTCCAAATAACATGATTGTTATGTGCAGTAACATTCAATACAATTTTTTATGGGTCAGGGCTGATTCACTTACCGACCATTGATTAACCACGCTGTTAATTGTTCTTTTCTTCACTAGCTAGACTTTTGATTAATCGGTACAGCCTTTCTTCAAGTCGCACACTTTGTTTTCACTCGTTTCGGTTTTAAATACGGTTCTCATCTATCTTCACGACACACGATATCTTAAAATTCTCGTTCGAGGGTATGGTCTGGACCAAAGTTAAAATCACAATGTCACCAAAAATTTAGACCAACTTCCCCAAAAAAAAAGAACTGGTTCGCCCCCACCCTCAATCAATGGAACGAACCGAAACCAAATAATAACGAATAACGAAAATAAACAATAATAAGAAACTAATAATGTGATGCGTGAACAATGATAAACAACCTTTATACTACAAAACCCGTAAAGAAAAAAAATATATATACTTCTCTTCCATACAGTAATTTGAACTGCACATACAATTGGTAAATTACTAAAAACTGACAATATCAACACCGGTTACAAGAATAAAAATAACATTCTCAATAAATTAGCGAACTATAAAATAAAATAAGAACAAAGTAATTCCAGCAGTGTATACACCTTGAAATGCCATAATTGCAACAACATTAATGTAGGACAAACAGGCAGAAAACTAAATAAAAGTATAACGGAACTCAAAACTAAAAGCAACTCAAATGTTTTTAAACATGCAACGGAAACCGGACATAACATCGATTTTAAAAATTATAACCTATACACAAATGCAATAAAAACTACAGAATGGATCTATTAGAACAACCAAAAATTTAAAACTAGTCTCAGGACTCTAAATATAACAAATCATCAAATCAACAACATTGAGTATCCTCTTTTTTCCTTTTTAAGCTTCTAACATATAAATTTTAATTTATTAATTTTATTATAAAGTCGTTCATTTATTTTAATTACAACCTGCAGGTTGTAATTGAAATAATACATGTATTTAAAACCAGTTTTCTCATTCTTTACATTGTACGAGTATTTATTTTTCACATTTACCTCGTGGAAATATTATTTTATAACGGAAGTAAAGAGTTTTTTTTGTTTTTTTGATTATACTTTATTATTTATTTTTAATTTTATGAATAACTGGTATAATGGGGGATTTTGTTTAATGTAGGATTAATTATTCTAAAGTTGATAATACTTTCGAATATTTTTCCAATCATAAGTGTTAAGGTGTTTTGTACGGTAGCTTTGTACGGTAGCTTTGTAGGAGAGAGTTTAACCACTCTGGATTAGAGATTATTGTGATTGTGTCCTTTTTTCACAATTTCAATTTTATATGCAAAAGTTAAACATGTTACGGATTATGTTATGCAATTCTTAGATAAGTTCAAAGTATCTTTTTGGTTATACGATCAGACCCTGGGCATGAATGTTTTCTTTTAGATATTTGTCGTATTCTTCGTTACCTCCGGTATTTGATTATGATCGTGTCTGCACATGTTCAGGAATCTTGTGTTCCACTCGTATATAAATTGTTGGTGTTAATCATAGTAATCGCAATTTGGTTTGGGAGTGAAAGCATTTTGGAAATGTTGGGCAAGTATGTCGCATTATTGGTGATCTGTTCTATATTCTATATTGTTATGATATATTGTTGGAATATCGCCGGTCTGCTTGTATTTTGTTATTTTCTTGATTTTTTGCCAATATGTTTTTCCGCAGTCCATTTCGATTTCCTTACATATTTTCAGCCATTGACAATTGATATTTGATATTTTGACCGCGCGAGGAAGTTCTAGAAATCTTGTAAAGTCTGTCAAGTTTGTGTTGATTAGAGCTAATTTGGAGCTCTGTATAAAAGTTGTTAAGTTTTCGATTACTTCTTCTATGTTGGTTTTAAGTAGATTATATTTTGATGTTTTACTTTGCGTTGAAAGTGTTTGATTGATGAAGATTTTGAACTTAATTGCTAATTGATTTGAACATAGATCGCCGTAAGGTTTATGTCTTTTACAATTTCGATGTTATTACCCGTGTGGTACATCTGGAGCGATGCTGGTAACATAAAAAATGTGGGATTTATACATCTTTTTATACAATTGGTGTTGTTCAGGAACGACTGCAATTGGTACGATGCTCTGTTGAAAACATTTTGTCCGAGGAGGGAATCAGGATGTATATACACAAGGAAGTTATAAATAAATTCTGAATTGAATGATATGGTGGAATGGAGACATTAATTGAGACATCTATTAATGAATTTACAATTTGCTTTGGCCAGATGGAACGTCGTTTAATGTCATGTAGTTTACAATCTTCTTCTCCGTTGTTTTAGTTTTTTAAATTATTTTATCTATTATTTATCTATTATTGAAAACTGAGGAAGAGTTCATTTAATTTTCACCTTATTTCAATTAACTCTTGCCTGTTGGAGTTTTTAGGTTTATTGAGTTCGTACATATAGGTATCTATCATATAACCATGCGTTCGGTTGGGTTGGGTTGAAATAGGCTTGTGTATTCTGGAAAGCTTTGTGATTGTGTCTTCAATTTCTTCGGTTTTTTGTTTATTGATTTGATTATTATTTCGTTTATTTCGCTATTTATTATTATTATTATTTCGTTTTCAATAACTCTAAGTTTGGCCATAATATCTTTAAATTTAGCTTCATTTCCGAAAGTTCTANCGAATATTTTTCCAATCATAAGTGTTAAGGTGTTTTGTACGGTAGCTTTGTACGGTAGCTTTGTAGGAGAGAGTTTAACCACTCTGGATTAGAGATTATTGTGATTGTGTCCTTTTTTCACAATTTCAATTTTATATGCAAAAGTTAAACATGTTACGGATTATGTTATGCAATTCTTAGATAAGTTCAAAGTATCTTTTTGGTTATACGATCAGACCCTGGGCATGAATGTTTTCTTTTAGATATTTGTCGTATTCTTCGTTACCTCCGGTATTTGATTATGATTGTGTCTGCACATGTTCAGAAATCTTGTGTTCCACTCGTATATAAATTGTTGGTGTTAATCATAGTAATCGCAATTTGGTTTGGGAGTGAAAGCATTTTGGAAATGTTGGGCAAGTATGTCGCATTATTGGTGATCTGTTCTATATTCTATATTGTTATGATATATTGTTGGAATATCGCCGGTCTGCTTGTATTTTGTTATTTTCTTGATTTTTTGCCAATATGTTTTTCCGCAGTCCATTTCGATTTCCTTACATATTTTCAGCCATTGACAATTGATATTTGATATTTTGACCGCGCGAGGAAGTTCTAGAAATCTTGTAAAGTCTGTCAAGTTTGTGTTGATTAGAGCTAATTTGGAGCTCTGTATAAAAGTTGTTAAGTTTTCGATTACTTCTTCTATGTTGGTTTTAAGTAGATTATATTTTGATGTTTTACTTTGCGTTGAAAGTGTTTGATTGATGAAGATTTTGAACTTAATTGCTAATTGATTTGAACATAGATCGCCGTAAGGTTTATGTCTTTTACAATTTCGATGTTATTACCCGTGTGGTACATCTGGAGCGATGCTGGTAACATAAAAAATGTGGGATTTATACATCTTTTTATACAATTGGTGTTGTTCAGGAACGACTGCAATTGGTACGATGCTCTGTTGAAAACATTTTGTCCGAGGAGGGAATCAGGATGTATATACACAAGGAAGTTATAAATAAATTCTGAATTGAATGATATGGTGGAATGGAGACATTAATTGAGACATCTATTAATGAATTTACAATTTGCTTTGGCCAGATGGAACGTCGTTTAATGTCATGTAGTTTACAATCTTCTTCTCCGTTGTTTTAGTTTTTTAAATTATTTTATCTATTATTTATCTATTATTGAAAACTGAGGAAGAGTTCATTTAATTTTCACCTTATTTCAATTAACTCTTGCCTGTTGGAGTTTTTAGGTTTATTGAGTTCGTACATATAGGTATCTATCATATAACCATGCGTTCGGTTGGGTTGGGTTGAAATAGGCTTGTGTATTCTGGAAAGCTTTGTGATTGTGTCTTCAATTTCTTCGGTTTTTTGTTTATTGATTTGATTATTATTTCGTTTATTTCGCTATTTATTATTATTATTATTTCGTTTTCAATAACTCTAAGTTTGGCCATAATATCTTTAAATTTAGCCCCATTTCTGAAAGTTCTATCATGAATGTATTACAGTGCGTAAGGTCGAATGCTGTTGGTGCGGATGGTATTGGAATTCATTTTATTAAACTGGCTTGTCCTGTAATTTTATGTCATATAGTAAACATAATTAATACTTGTCTACTGGAGGGTGTTTTTCCTTCACTATGGAAAAGACCGATTGTCATTCCGGTACCTAAAGTGTCTAATCCTATTGATTATACTTCCTTGAGGCCCATAAGTATATTGTGTTCCTTGTCCAAGGTCTTGGAAAAGATTGTTAACAGCCAGCTGATAGACTTCCTGGACTTCGAGCGCATAATTCTTGTAAACCAGTCTGGCTTCAGGAAGGGACATGGATGTGAGTCTGATCTGAATAACATATAGTTGATGACATTGTCATAGCTACTGACCCTGTTAGGATTGCTGGACTTTTCGAAGGCATTCGATACACTTAATCATAATTTATTACTGAATTTATTACCATTCTTAAACATATTGGTGCCGACCCTGTTGCGCTGGATTTCTTCTTCAATTACCTTAAAGGTAGTATTCAATCTGTCTGTGTTGACGGTAACGTCTCGGGACCTTTGGAGATCTAGTCTGGGGTGCCGCAGGGCTCGGTATTGGGACCCACCCTGTTTAATATTTATACTATAAATTTTTAAATTTTTGTTGATTTTTGTCCTTCCCTGAAAGCCATTTTGAAGAAGGACTTAATGAGTTCAAGCGTGATCTGTTTAGTATTGTCAGTGGGGCTCGGGAATACTGTCTAAGAATTAATGAAAGGAAAACTCAAATGATCCTATTTGGTCCTACTAAATTGAAAAAATCTTTATCGACAGATTCTATCACATTTCGCTGGGAAATGTGCCTCTTCCTCTGAGTGGGTCTGTTAGGAACCTTGGCCTGATTATTGATGTGTCACTAAACTTTAGGGAACATGTTAATAAGCTGTTGAAGCGGGCTTATGGCTCTCTGAGATTGATTTTCAGTAATCGACATTACCTTGATAATTCTGTTAATAATAATAATAATAATAATAATATTCCTTTATTACCCAACAGGCATAGCCCAAACAAAAATTACAAAAAATTCAAGAAATTAACAATTGACCGAATTATAAAGAAAATAATAATAAAAACTAAATAAGTGAATTTACATGTATAAGTGAATTTACATGCAGGTGATCACTGATTGTCTGGAATCCTGTTGCCCACTTTACAGAGAGTGTATGTTGGCGCCCGTCTCATAATGTTTGTCCTAGCATAAGGAATGACGAATACGCAGCTATATCTTGAGTTACTCCTTGGAACAACAAACCCTAGTCGCTCAAGAATGAAAGGGCAATCGATGTTATATTCGATAAGCCTTTGTAGAAACCTTTCATAAAACGCGTTTGTTCTGTCCATCAAGGAAATCATATTGTGTCGTGCAAGCAAATCATTTTGTGGTTAAAAAACTCTTGTGTGACTCTCTCGTCTTATCACATTTTAATTATTGTGATAACATATTTGGTTCGTTTATTGACTCCCGCCATCAACAGAAAATTTAAAAGCTCCAGAATTCCTGTGTCCGGGTGATCTTTGGGTTAAGAAAGTATGATCATGTCTCTTTTGCTTTTAAGAAACTTAAATGGATAAATATGAAGTCGCGTCGGTATGTTCACAAAGCATATTTTTATTATAAGATAATTACAGAGCGGAGTCCCTCTTATCTATTCAACAGAATTAACTTTATAACGGACGTACACAATGTCCGGTTCAGGGGTAGGTTGACTCCTCCTTCCCATCGTTTGGAATTTTTTAAGAGATGCTTCTCATATCAAATTACATCTCTTTATAATAATCTTCCTAAACATTTACTGAGTCTATCCTTGAACCGATTTAAGAAATCTTTACGGGACTGGGTTTTGAGTGTGTGACTGGGCTCGTGCTTGGTGGCCTCTAGGGATAAGATTCTTGTATGATATCATTTGGACACTCTATAGTATAGTATGTGTGGCTAACTATTGTGCATGTTCGACATTAGCCTATGGCGGTGCTCAGTTGTCATTGAATTTTTTTAGTTTATTATTGTTTTTGATTTGGGTTTTAGTGGTAGAACAGGTGTTACCTGAACTCCGCCTAAATTCAGGCTTTAATGTATTTTATTTTACTTAGGCATGTACTTATCATTTTCTTTACCTTTGTATAGGTATAATATTTTTTTATATTTTCTTTGTACTTGATGAAGCCTGAATAAAGTTATTATTATTATTATAGAAGGAATTCCTTCTATTAGTTAGAAGAACTTCTGTATTTGAAAACTAGGCAGACCACATGCTAGGCAGGTTTCTGGTAGTGAGGTATTGCGTTTCGTTGTGTTGTGGTTGTCCTTGCGTCAAGTGACTAACGCAGTTTTCTGTGGTATGTGTAAAAACTGATTATTTTGAACAAGGTATAGGTGCTGGGAAAGTGCATGCTCAAGATATGATTATACAAAAAGTATAAGCTCTCTTTGACAAGACGCATAAAAGTATTATGATACGTTTAGAGCAATATTTTTCCCCAATATGAAATTACTAAGTGATTCTGTAACTCTCAGGTTCGATATTGAATACAGGGTGACTGGTACATAAACGTATTTATTGAAATGCAGTGTTATAGAGCTCATTTGCAATTGATTAAGCCAAATATGCCTTCAATAGTTTAGGAATTATTTCAATTTTTTGGTTTTTGTACATTTTCAATATATACTCCTACAAATATTGGAATTTAGAGTTTAATAATAGTTTTTTTTTGGCAACATGTTGACTTCTCTGGATATACTACACTCTCATACACATTTTAAGTTGAAAAATATTTTAAATATTTCGTTTGTTTAAAAATACAGGGAAAAATTGTTTCGTGACTTAAGTTAATTATTAAACTATTTTTTTATGAGCGTCCATTTCAAAATTTCAATAATACATTTGGCGTACAAATTATGTTAAAATATTCTCTGTTTTATAACCTTTCAAATGAGATATTTACCAAGGCCAAATGTCTTTCCAATTCTACGATTTTTATTTGTGGTTTTTGTAATTTTGATTAAAAAACCTTCTTTGTTGAAGGAAATGATGTAGTCGTTATTAGTTTTATTTTGACCATTGATATCGAAAATTTAACACGTTTTTTTTGCTATGGACTAGTTTTTTCGGAGAAGTTTCGTTTAGATCTTTCATGTTTACGTTTCCCGAGCGACTCTTCCAGTTCGCTCATTGATTTTGTGGTGCTGTCCCAACACTTGAGGGGTGTAACCTCAAGTAGTCGTCTAATTGGTAAATAATTTATATCTTATTAATTAATCGATCGCAAAGAAAATATCTACAACTATTGTTATCACGTAATTGTTATATGGTAGTTTACTTGTTTGTTCGAAACAAATATAAACAAGCTTCCCAATCTTGAGGTTGTAATCAATCAATTCCGCCAATATTATGTGCAAGTTTGACCACAACTGTGCTAACTAAGGATGCATGTTTACAGCTTACAACAATTATTTAACAACTATACCGCCTCAAATAGAGTTATTAGATTCAAAATTTAATTAAAACGGTTTTATTTCATATTGATAAAGTCGTCTGTGATTGTAATATTGACAGTTTGTTTATATTTCTAACCTTTCTATCTTGGTCGATAAAACCATCAAAAATTTCTGTTTTCTCCAAAAATTAATTTCAAAATTTTTTGTAATGTACCCGAACGAAGTAGCCCATATCAGTAAGACAATAATCGACTTGTTAATACTCGATGTTACGTTAATAACAATTAGTAAATTGAGTTCGGAGATAATCGATCGCGATCATATCAGTGTGATGAATGAGCGAACTGTGGATTTCCAAGAACTCAGAGATAGAGTTTACGACAAATATCCTGCATTGTATCTTTCAAACGATTACAAAATCTTCTGGGGGTATTCCAAAGATTATTTTATAGAAATCAACGATACAATAACATACGCCGCTGCTGTAAGGTGCATGACGAGTGGGATCTTTTTCATTTTGTTAAACGATTTCGAGGATACCTGGGAAGATAATTTATCGTTCCTTTTGGATTTAGACAGAAAAGAAGAGGAAGTACGAATTGAACGGGAACGAGACATTTATGATGTTAAAATTATTAGGAAAGGCGAAGAAAAAATTGTAAGCCACGAATCCACCGAGACGACAACAACTAAAGAACCAAGAAAAATTCGGACGGAATCGGAAATATTAGCTTACGCTATGAGAAACGAACCAGAACCATTTTGTTACATCACCGATCGTTACCTAGGGAAAACCTTAATAAGCGACATGCAGAAAGGTATTGTAATTAATTTTCCCTGCGGATAAATGCGGCACACGTTTATTATTAAGATAAACTCAGTACGTGTTTGCGCTAAAACGGCATAATACTACATTCAACCAACACAACACTCTACATCACAGAGTGCTTTAACTAAATTGCCGTGTTAGTTATTCCTGCATCTTACGTAAACCACGGTTTAGATAAAGATATTACTGCAATTTGCAAATGCGAACTCAAAGAGATTACATAAACAACTACATATATAATAATTGTTTAATTGTAATTATAGGTTATCCGAGGTTTAAGATAAAACTTAGACTTTTGCCCGATGTTCAATTTGAAAAACGTGCTTCTAAAGATGCAAAAGGAAAGCAAGCGAAACCTAATAAAAAGAAGAAATAGAAATAATCGAAAAAAAATTTAATGTTGAATGTTTGTATAAAATTGTAATAGTAACATGGAAACACATTTTGTGGTTAAATGTAATTAATGTCCTTCCATTATACTTTAAAAATTAGATTCTCGTACATTTAATCTCTTCCGGTCGTCGTTTTTTATTTCTACTGACATTGACAAAGTTCTAAGCGAAACTGCCCTCTAAACCGAGTGGTTTTGTATGTAACCGTCGCCCTCCTAAACGATCCGAGCAAAAAGCCAGAAAAAAATCCGGCTTCTGTGTAACTCAACTGCAAAACTGACCCCCTTCCCGGATAATTAGGGGTGCCGGCAGATCAATGGCTGTGTCGATGGTGAATTATTGATTGGCAAAGCCGTCGAAGTGGAACGCTTTCAAAATGACCGTTTCATCCCCAGCACAATAACCCTTTGTGACTTTATTAAACGCAGATGAAAGGTTAAAAATTCTTTTCAAAGCTGCTTCTTACTGCTCCTGTCGCTACGATCTCGCACATGTTGTAGGTAATCTCACTTCAAAGAGTAGAAAATTGCTTTTCTTTAACGCTATAGGCACTTGGATCGTTTATACACCTTTCTTGTAAATGAAAAACTTTTTTAAATATATAGCTTGTAAATATTGAAATATTAACTTAAATCGAAACTGTATTAAATTTACTATAAAATGAATTATACTTCGTCTTGATATCTCAATTAGTTTTTGTGATATGATACTTTCTAAATTAGCAAATTTATCCCGTCTTGAGTGTATGATATGGAAAGATGAATTAAAAAAATTATAATTTCGAATTTTGTAGAAATAATGAAACGATTTTCTACACATTAAATCTTAGTTCGATTTACTTTAGAATGGTTCTTATCTCATGAAGATATCTCAATTCGTTCTTGAGATACGCTTCCATACATTGCAATTTAATCGATATGACCTCAATACCGCTGGGTTGAAATAGGAAAATTTTATCATCGGGATTTATAGAAACGAAGGAATTACTTTTATGGTGTAGAAACTATATTAAATTTGTTATAAAATCAACGTTATTTCATTTTGATATCTCATTTACTTTTTGAGATGTGATTTTTATAAAATTTGCAAATATAAAGTTATCCCGTCATGAGTGGATGATATACAGAGATGAATTGAAAAAATCATAATGTTGAAATTTGTAAAAATAAAGAAACGATTTTTAACACATTCATTCTTAGTTAAGTTTACTTTGAAATGGTTCTTATCTCATGGTGATATCTCAATTCATTCATGAGATGCAATTCCATAAATTGCAATTTAATCAACATAACCTTAATACCGCAGAGTTGAATTAGAATAATCGTATTAGCGGGATTTACAGAAACTAACGAATTATTTTTGTGGTGTAGAAACTATATTAAATTTGCTATTAAATGAATGTTATTTCGTTTTGATATCTCATTTACTTTTTGAGACATAATTTTTCAAAATTAGCAAATATAATCTTATCCCGTCATGAATGGATGATATACAAAGATGAATTAAAAAAATCATAACGTTGAAATTTGTAGAAATAAAGAAACGATTTTCAACTCATTCATTCTTAGTTAAGTTTACTTTAAAATGGTTCTTATCTCATGGTCACATCTCAATTCATTCATCAGATGTAATCCCATAAATTTCGATTTAATCAATATAACCTTAATATCGAAAAGTTGAATTAGAGTAATCGTATTATCGGGACTGACAAAAACTAACGAATTCTTCTTGTGGTGTAGAAACTATATTAAATTTGCTATAAAATGGACGTTATTTCGTTTTGATATCACATTTACTTTTTAAGATATGATTTTTCCAAAATTAGCAAATATAAACTTATCCCATCATGAATGGATGATATACAGAGATGAATTAAAAAAATCATAACGTTGAAATTTGTAGAAATAAAGAAACGATTTTCAACTCATTCATTCTTAGTTAAGTTTACTTTAAAATGATTCTTATCTCATGGTCACATCTCAATTCATTCATCAGATGTAATCCCATAAATTTCGATTTAATCAATATAACCTTAATATAGAAAAGTTGAATTAGAATAATCGTATTATCGGGACTGACAAAAACTAACGAATTCTTCTTGTGGTGTAGAAACTATATTAAATTTGCTATAAAATGAACGTTATTGCGTTTTGATATCTCAATTACTTTTTAAGATATAATTTTTCCAAAATTAACAAATATAGACTTATCCCATCATGAATGGATGATATACAGAGATGAATTAAAAAAATCATAACGTCGAAATTTGTAGAAATAAAGAAACGATTTTCAATACATTTATTCTTAGTGAAGTTTACTTTAAAATAGTTCTTATTTCATAGTGATATCTCAATTCATTCATGAGATACAATCCCATAAATTGCGATTTAATCAACGTAACCTTAATACCGCAGAGTTGAATTAGAATAATCGTATCAGCGGGATTTACAGAAACTAAAGAATTATTTTTGTGGTGCAGAAACTATATTAAATTTGCTATAAAATGAACGTAATTTCGTCTTGATATCTCATTTATTTTTTAAGATATGATTTTTCCAAAATTAGCAAATATAAACTTATCCCATCATGAATGGATGATATACAGAGATGAATTAAAAAAATCATAACGTTGAAATTTGTAGAAATAAAGAAACGATTTTCAACTCATTCATTCTTAGTTAAGTTTACTTTAAAATGATTCTTATCTCATGGTCACATCTCAATTCATTCATCAGATGTAATCCCATAAATTTCGATTTAATCAATATAACCTTAATATAGAAAAGTTGAATTAGAATAATCGTATTATCGGGACTGACAAAAACTAACGAATTCTTCTTGTGGTGTAGAAACTATATTAAATTTGCTATAAAATGAACGTTATTGCGTTTTGATATCTCAATTACTTTTTAAGATATAATTTTTCCAAAATTAACAAATATAGACTTATCCCATCATGAATGGATGATATACAGAGATGAATTAAAAAAATCATAACGTCGAAATTTGTAGAAATAAAGAAACGATTTTCAATACATTTATTCTTAGTGAAGTTTACTTTAAAATAGTTCTTATTTCATGGTGATATCTCAATTCATTCATGAGATACAATCCCATAAATTGCGATTTAATCAACGTAACCTTAATACCGCAGAGTTGAATTAGAATAATCGTATCAGCGGGATTTACAGAAACTAAAGAATTATTTTTGTGGTGCAGAAACTATATTAAATTTGCTATTAAATGAACGTTATTTCGTTTTGATATCTCATTTACTTTTTGAGATATAATTTTTCAAAATTAGCAAATATAATCTTATCCCGTCATGAATAGATGATATACAAAGATGAATTAAAAAAATCATAACGTTGAAATTTGTAGAAATAAAGAAACGATTTTCAACACATTTATTCTTAGTTAAGTTTACTTTAAAATAATTCTTATCTCATGTTGATGTCTGAATTCGTTCCTGAGGTACAATCACATAAATTGCGATTTATTTAATATAACCGTCGGCATTTATAGAAACGAAGGAATTATTTTTGGAGTGATGAAACTATATTAAATTTACTATAAAGCGAATTTTATTTCATTTTGATATATATATATATATACATATATCTATTAGTATTTGATAAATGACCAGCAATTGATTTGATGATATGGTTCTTAAACAAAGATGCGATTGAGCTGCTTCTTCTCGACCTATTACTAGTTTATGACGATAGCGAATGAAAACACATTTTATTCGAACATGTTCTAATGAAAATAATGGTCGTTTCATGGTTCAGTTTCCAATTGTCGCACGAATTAAAATTTTCCTATGCAGCAGGAATTTAAAACTTGAATCGCTCGAGAGAAACGAGAACTTTAAAATCGAATATCGACAATTCATTAACGATTACATGAAACTGAGGCACATGTTTTCAATGTTTTCAAATTTAAACATTCATAATTTTTGTTTGCCTCATCACGGCGTTTTTCGTGAATATTCATATAGTTCGACGACAACACTTGAGTTGTTTTTAACGATTCTCACTCAACCTTATTCGAGCTTTCGCTTAATGATTCTTTAAACACTAAAGCTTTAAACTGAACTCGGAGATGTACTTTTGTGGTGAAGTTTTCGCGTGTGGCCTCGAAAAAAATTTATAGGAACATAAATTTCAGTATTTCGAATTAATCCCAGTTTAATTAATTAATATTTCAGGTAATCGCTACTTAGCAATCCCTCGGTAAAGTTTTGATTGTGTATCACCGCAAAGATGTAGGCCGACAATGAAAAACGATTATTGATTGTGAGAATGTGAATTAGTAATGGCAATTTGCTAGCATGAATATTTAATACTGGAAATTGCAATAAATCCGCAAGTTGTATTTACGTAAAGCTCAACACAGTTCAACCCGACGGACATAGGTAGAAATTAGCATATTTTTTTATATTTGCCTAGCAATAAATTCTTCCCCTGAAGCCTCACGATTGTCTGATATGATGATATCAATCTTCTCGGGTGATCAGATAGCTGCAAATAAGAGACATATAAAATATGATTTTTGAGTTCGTAATTCAATGAATTTGGCCAGGAAAATGTAATAAGGCTTCCATTCTGGTTATTGTAATGAAGAAGGGCAGTGTGTAGTTTTAAAATCATAGCAACGAGGTTTGTTGAAAATTAATAACCATTTAAGGCACACTAAATCTGTATTAAATTTGCTTTAAAATGATCTTTAGTTTAGAATCATATCTCAATTCGTTCCTGAGATAGAATTTTTTACATTTCTCATCATAAAATTCATAACAATTAAATGCGCAGTGTTGAGTTAAAAAAATCATAAAAATGAAATTTATTGGAAATTAATCCAACAAACGTTGAAAAGAAGATATAATAATAATGATAAACTTTATTGTGCACCAAAATTATAATGTAGTATTGGTCACAAACGGCGGGTTTCAGACTTTATCTGTTTCAACCAACCTTTTAAAGAAATTAAAATAAACTAAAATAATATAAAAATAAAAAGATAATAATAATAAAGAATTAATAATAAATCATTAATCTACCCACGATATCAAAAGTTATTATCAAGTGTTAGGACAAGCACTTCACATTATTCACACGCTGCAAAGGTATATTTCCCAATTTTAGATCAAAATTAACCTGAACACTCTCTACAGAACTTCCAAAGCATATCCACATAGATTTGACAGGGTTAATCTTCAATTGATAGAAATTAGCAATCTTATGGATAATTTGTAAATTTCTATTTAAATTTGTCCCCACATCATGACTCTCGCCACGACGAAATAATTGGTATATTTGAATGTCATCAGCATACATATTAATATTAGAACAGGGCAAGTTGGCAGTGAAACTAGGAGTATAGAGTGCAAAGAGAAGCGATCCCTGGACGGAACCCTGCGGAACACCTGAACCAACAATAACTTCTTGCGATTCCCGATCACCAACTGTTAAGTAGTTTTGTATGAGTGCCACGGTACCACGACCCAGTCCCAACAACCCCATTATACGACAAAGCAATGTATAATCAATGGTGTCAAATGCCTTAGAAAAATCCAGGAGTACCACCGCTGTAAACATACCTTTGTCAGCAGCACCCAAAACATCATCAATGAGTCTTAGCATAGCTGGAGTGCAACTATGATCAGCCCGAAAACCAGATTACTGATCTGGTAACAAGTTGTTCTGTTCAATATAAGGGATTAATTGATTTTTCATTACTTTTTCCAAGATTTTAGACATAGTTGGCAAAATACTGATCGGACGCAAATCCCCATAATCAACTGGATTCTTTTTCTTTCGTAATGGAAACACAACAGCCCGTTTCCATTGATCAGGAAAAATATTTTCAACCAAACAAGAATTTAATATGTGTGTCAAATACGGTACAATAACAGGGCAATACATCCGAAGCATACTAATACCAACCAAGTCAGTCCCCATTGAAGAAGAGCTTATCGCTGAAATAACTTCCATAACTTCAGACGTGGTAACAGTACGAAATGAAAACATATTACAAGTGATATTCAATGGCCCATCGTAATATCGTCAAGGATATCTTGAACGCTATGAACAAAAAAACTATTTATGCCATCAGGATTCTGCAACTGTGTGGGTAATTGCCTGTTATTATGAGTCATAGAATTAATTTGCAAATGTTTCTAACCTCCCCATCTCTGCTTAGAATCGCGTTTGGTCGAAATGTATTTGAAATAAGCTCTCTTTTCATTTTTAATAGCGTTAGTAGTAAAATTTCGCAAGTCCTTGTAATAGTTCCAATGTGAAGCATTACCTGTCCTTCTGAATTTTGACTTGCTCAGTCTCTTAGGCGCATCATAAACTTAATATTATCCGTTAGCCTAGGAGCACTAGGCTTTGTGAACTTGCATAAACGTAAAGGAGCATGAACGTCAAAAATATTAATTATTTGTTGAGTAAAAAAGCAAACTTTGTCATTTATATACTGCATATACAATATTTTGTTGAAGGCTATATTACTTAAGTCAGATTTGAACGATAATTGATCAATATACTTTAGTGATCCGACCAGTTTATATGCAGGCTATGTCATTGGGTTGCTCAGCTTACAGTCACAGTACACTAAATCGTGATCAGAAAAATCACAAGGCAACACACCACTGCAATCTGTCATAGACACGTCTAACATAAAAATAAGATCTAACAGTGTCGACGTATTCATTGTGACTCTGGTAGGAGCATTAATCAGCTGAAAGCCACCCAAAGAGTCAAAAAAAAGACGAGATATAATCTGTATCTTTACTCTGCGAATTTACCAGATCAATATTAAAATCTCCACAGCACAATATTCTATCTGTCGACATCAACATGCCTGACAACGAATTTTCCAACTCATCCAAGAAATTTTTATAATGCTCAGAAGGGGGTTTATACACACAACCCAGGCATATGATATCCGACCCAGTAGACACTCTCAATCAGAGCTGTTCAAATTTGATAGAACTTTCAATGACCGCGCATCGCAAGTCACTGCAATAAAGAAAAGCGACACCGCCACCCCTAGACCCACAACCTCTATGCATAAAACTGAAATTACCAAAATCAAAATTCTTCACGATTTCAAATCTATCCTCATCCAACCACGTCTCAGACAAAGCTAATACATCTATGTTATTGTGCACTAGTAGTGACTTAATCAAAAACAACTTCGGTACAAGTGATCGTACATTTAGATCTTGTAGTTTTATAGATACCACACTCTTATAATCCGCCTAATAGAAATGTAATAGATGTATTTGCAATTCCATCAATCTTCAATGTATTTCGTCCAACTTAACAGAACTGATAACCGATGTTCTTTTAAGCACAATATGTTGGGTGGTCTCCAATGTACTCTTAGATAAGTTTTTTGCTTGTTTTGATTTTTCATGCTGAGTGTTTATCTGTTGAGAATCTTCTGTTGACAAGTCAGAATGATATTAGTGAGGTCAGAAATATAATGCTGGATAGTCAGAAATGTGATGACAGCTAGTTAGAATTCATGGAATACTCAAAATATACTGAAATGAATAGATATGCGTAAATTACGGATTTTTATGACACCTTAGCATTTTTATATTATCTGGAATGATGAAAAAGCACTATTCTAGGAATTAGGAAACACATTTAGTCTTCATAGACCTCAAAGTGTGCCACGAAGCAAATTGTTTGAAGTGCTACACAATACAAGCACAAATCTGAACTATGTAAGGATAATCAAAGAACTGTATAGCGCTATAACATCGGCAGTAAACTTAAATCAAACCAAGTCAGAAAGTTTTCCAACTACAAAGGGTGTTGTCTGTCGCCTACACTGTTATACATAGATATGTATCCTGTGCAATCAAAGATTAGACAAGGAAAGACTCGAATATGGGAGTACGGATTTTCATATACTTTACTGTTCATAGACGACCAACTTGTTGTGGCTGCAGATAGACAAGATACAGTATAAAAGATAAGCAAATATAAAGAAGAATACGAATCCTGGGGTCTTGAAATAAACATAGAAAAAACAGAATACTTAAATGCCAAATAAGGTGGTGCACAGAGTGTACATACTTGTGGTCTTTATTCAGTCAAACTCCAAATTGTGGGAAGGACGGCATATGGTGGCCTAAAGGAATAAGGATCTGCACTAAACGGAGAATATATTAAAGGAAGAAGAACTAGAGATCAGATGTTCAATATTCGACAGCTGATAGAAAAATCACGAAAATTTAACTCCCCAATGCAAATATGCTTTATCGATTACAAAAAGGCGTTCAACTGTGTAAAATCGATATGCCTCTAAAAAATGCTCGTGGAAATAGGATATTTCAAGTCATTTGTGAATTTGATTGAAAACCTGCACAAAACGAAAAGCGGCGGTATAATTCGATTAGATAACACAACGTCTGGCTCCTTTTATATCGAAAAGGGCGTAAGACAAGGATGTGTACTGTTCCCTAGACTGTTCAACGCATAAGGCGAATAATTCGATATGCCCTTGAGCAGTACGACGGAGGGCTGCTAATCGTCGGTAAGAAACTAAATAATCTCCTCTACTATGATGATACGAGTATACAAGGCGCGTACTGGAAAGGGAAGTAAATCTCGCTAAAGTTAAACTAATGATAATGGAACGAAGTAATACCCTCCAAATACAGCACCTCCCCCCACAAATCCAAACCATCCTTGAGTTTGTTTATCTCGAATCTTTAATCTCGAGTAAGAGTACTTGCTAGCAAGAAATAAAATCCTAAGCGTCTACAGCGCTGCTACGAAAGTGATGAAAATACGATCAGACAAACAAATAAGAAGGAACACGAAGATATTTCTATACGCAGCTGAGAACTTCAGACGAACACTAAATTGATGCTTTGAGATGTGATGTTGGTAGCAAGAACACAAACGCGTCAATTCTCAACCTGCTTCAGATCTGCATCGCATTATCAATTATATGTAGAATTGTCCGGTACTTTGGACATGTAGTTCGACGAGACGAAACAAGTCTGGAAAAATTAATGACTAAGAGCAAGGTCAACGGTAAACGCCCCAGAGACTGATCACTCTCTAGATGGCTAGGCCAAATTAAGAGTATCACCGAGAAACCCCTACAAATAACATTGAGAGAAATGATTCAGGTAGAAAGAAATCACAAATCTAAACGTCATAGAGTCATGATTTCTCAGAAATTAGGAGATCAACTTAGAGAGACTATTACATTATATTGCTCAGAAACTTGGTACATCTCAAAACATATTACAGAAGGCTGCAAGCCTTAGAAATGGACGCTCACCGATTCATACTTCTATGTTTTACACGAAGCTTTTCGCTTTTTAATACGGACTCTCCAGCATAGTTTTGTGTCAAGTACAATTCCTGGGTATTTTGTTGAGTTAAAATAGAGACTCTGGTTAGTATTTCATGGAAAGATTTGTTTTCATTCAATTATAGTTGATCATACTTTGGTCTTTGTATTCAATTGATCTGGGATGTTTGTAACTTTCTGTTAGCTCCATCATGATCATTTCTAGTTGCCAATATTTGAGAGGTATAAGTACTCTTATAGTTTTGCCTTTACTTCTCCTTTTGCCTTATTCTGAAATACCTTAGAGCAAGTAGCAATCTTTGAATTTATAAACCAATTTCTTTTGCACATAGGAAAAACATATCGTGGAGTGGTAAATTCGCACAAACTATAAGGCAAAACAATATCAGCTAGATGTCAACAAGAAATAAATGTGGTCTTGACATAGAGAGTTGTGGAAAGTATTTAAAAGTGTTATGTGAAAGAAATAAGCTCTTTCAACTTGTTGGATTGCTTTTTACCAATTCGTTTCTCATTTCTAAGATAATGTCTCTAACTACAGTTCTGCCTTTAATTGAAATGTCTGACTGGATAGTATGATATACTTTAAATCATTACTATGATATTAATCACTTCTGAATCGTTCCTTGATGTCAATTTGTTTCTAGTTCTTTAATTTTTGCAGCGTATTTTACTTCTGGTAATAGTTCCTTTACAGAATTCTTAGGTGATAAGTCTCTTTTAATCTTAGGTAAGTTCCAAATTTGATATTCATCTCTTCTCACGATGCTATCCAAAATAAACTTAATAAATTTTAAATGTAACTACATAATACACATTGTTTTAAACATCAACCCTAAGAAGTAACTTTTATATAGTGTAGTGGCACCTGAGAGTACTTCAACGGCACGGTTTGTTTAGTGTAGTTTGCATAACATTCCACCAGGACGGCCAACGAATTCGAGACTCTCCAGAATAAGATGTAAATTTGCTATAGAGCATGGTTGAATTAATCCCTCCGGGGCGAATGCATATTTCAGAGAGTCTCCGAGTTTCGACTTTGATAATTCGACATTTGTAAACTAAGGGAAAACCTATTTCCACGTAATTTACAAAGCAACAATACCCGCTAACAAGTAAATGTGCGGAAATAATAGAAACTTTTCAAAAAAGAAAAGTTTGTGAAGAAAACCTTTTTGTTTCTCTTTTGTTAGTTAAGGGTGTAAATTTGAGCTGTTTACATACGTTTTAGTTGTAAATCCCGTGCGGTGTGACACTTCCGTACTCGTGGAAGTGAACTGAAATTCCTCGGTGTCTGAGGAAGGAGGCACTTTAACCGACACGACCGACTCTTGCAAACAATTCGGGCCTTAAACTTCGCGGGATGTGGAAGTATGCCCTCGGGAAACTTATGGCTTTGTCGGAGGTTCCTCTATAATACATTCGACTCCGGACGTGAATGAATTTTTTCCTACTCGGTTCTTTTTATTATGCCTTTTGGATACGCATTTATAGGGGTGTTTATGGCGGTCGAATATTCGAGTTCGTAAAAAGATATCTTTATTATTCCATAAAAACGAACAAATACGACATCCGGGAAAACTATTTTTCTCAAATCGCGTTCGTCATAAATTTTAGTTTATCTTTTATCATTTTTTATTTTTAATATAATAAACAAATAAAATAACAAAATAGAATTACACCCACAATAAGAGATTACGGCCCGTTGCACACGTGTGGTTAAACAGGCAAGAAGATAACTTCTGAGCAGTTAACAATACGAAAAGTAAACTAAAAAGGAAATTATGAAAGAAATTGCTGGAATCATTAATAGTAGGACAAACTAATAACAGACAAAGGAACCGCCTATACAGCATGTGATTTTGTAGATATATGTTGAAGTAATTTTATGCAACTCCTAGAGCTAATAGACAAGTGGAAAGATTAAATCATTATGAAACTATCAGCATTTATTCTACAAATTATGAGCTTTCCAACGAAAGAAACGAATTTTCAATATATCTTTTAGTTTTTGAGATATTATTAAACAGTTTCCCATTTTTTGGAGTAAGCAACCATTTACACTCATTTTCAAAAAATCATAAAAAATCGGGATTTCAATAAATCATTATCAAACTATCAGCACTTATTCTACAAATTATGAACTTTCCAATGAAAGAAACGGATTTTTAAAATATCTTTTAGTTTTGGAGATATTAATTGTTAGACAATTTCTCAATTTTAGATTAAGCAACCATTTTCACTCATTTTCAAAAAATCATAACAAATCGGGATTCCAATAAATCATTATGAAACTATCAGCACTTATTCTACAAATTATGAACTTTCCAATGAAGGAAACGGATTTTCAAAATAGCTTTTAATTTTTCAGATATTAATTATTAGACAGTTTCCCATTTTTTGGGTTAAGCAACCATTTTCACTCATTTTCAAAAAATCATAACAAATCGGGGGTTCGATAAATCATTATGAAACTATCAGCACTTATTCTACAAATTATGAGCTTTCCAACGAAAGAAACGAATTTTCAAAATATCTTTTAGTTTTTGAGATATTAATTATTAGACAGTTTCTCATTTTTTGGGTTAAGCAACTATTTTCACTCATTTTCAAAAAATCATAACAAATCGGGGGTTCAAAAAATCATTATGAAACTATCAGCACTTATTCTACAAATTATGAGCTTTCCAACGAAAGAAACGAATTTTCAAAATATCTTTTAGTTTTTGAGATATTATTAGACAGTTTCCCATTTTTTGGATTAAGCAACTATTTTCACTCATTTTCAAAAAATCATAACAAATCGGGATTTCAATAAATCATTATGAAACTATCAGTACTTATTCTACAAATTATGAACTTTCCAATGAAGGATACGGATTTTCAAAATATTTTTTAGTTTTTGAGATACTAATTGTTAGACAGTTTCTCAATTTTAGATTAACCAACCATTTTCACTCATTTTCAAAAAATCATAACAAATCGGGGGTTCAATAAATCATTATGAAACTATCAGTACTTATTCTACAAATTATGAACTTTCCAATGAAAGAAATGGATTTTCAAAATATTTTTTAGTTTTTGAGATATTAATTGTTAGACAGTTTCTCATTTTTTGGATTAAGCAACCATTTTCTCTCATTTTCAAAAAATCATAACAAATCGGGGGAACAATAAATCTTTATGAAACTATCAGCACTTATTCTACAAATCATGAACTTTCCAATGAAAGAAACGGATTTTGAAAATATTTTTTAGTTTTTGAGATATTAATTGTTAGACAGTTTCTCATTTTTTTGGATTAAGCAACCATTTTCACTCATTTTCAAAAAATCATAACAAATCAGGGGTTCAAAAAATCATTATGAAACAATCAGCACTTATTCTACAAATTATGAGCTTTCCAACGAAAGAAACGAATTTTCAAAACATCTTTTAGTTTTTGAGATATTATTAGACAGTTTCCCATTTTTTGGGTTAAGCAACTATTTTCACTCATTTTCAAAAAATCATAACAAATCGGGATTTCAATAAATCATTATGAAACTCTCAGCACTTGTTCTACAAATTATGAACTTTCCAATGAAAGAAATGGATTTTCAAAATATTTTTTAGTTTTTGAGATATTAATTGTTAGATAGTTTCTCATTTTTTGGATGAAGCAACCATTTTCACTCATTTTCAAAAAATCATAACAAATCGGCGGTTCAATAAATCATTATGAAACTATCAGCACTTATTCTACAAATTATGAACTTTCCAATGAAAGAAACGGATTTTCAAAATATTTTTTAGTTTTTGAGATATTAATTGTTAGACAGTTTCTCATTTTTTAGATTAAGCAACCATTTTCACTCATTTTCAAAAAATCATAACAAATCGGAATTTCAATAAATCATTATGAAACTATCAGCACTAATTCTACAAATTATGAACTTTCCAACGAAAGAAACGGATTTTCAAAATATCTTTTAGTTTTTGAGATATTAATTATTAGACAGTTTCTCATTTTTTGGGTTAAGCAACTATTTTCACTCATTTTCAAAAAATTGGGCTTTCAATAAATCATTACGAAATTATCAGCACTTATTCTACAAATTATAAGCTTTCCAACGAAAGAAACGGATTTTCAAAATATTTTTTAGTTTTTGAGATATTAATTGTTAAACAGTTTATCATTTTTATGGATTAAGCAACCATTTTCACTCATTTTCATAAAATCATAACAAATCGAGATTTCAATAAATTATTATGAAACTATCAGCACTTATTCTACAAATTATGAAATTTCCAACGAAAGAAACGGATTTTCAAAATATCTTTTAGTTTTTGAGATATTATTTGACAGTTTCCCATTTTTTGGGTTAAGCAACTATTTTCACTCATTTTCAAAAAATCATAACAAATCGGGATTAGAATAAATCATTATGAAACTACCAGCACTTATTCTACAAATTATGAACTTTCCAATGAAAGAAACTGATTTTCAAAATATTTTTTAGTTTTTGAGATATTAATATTTATATATTAATATTTTACAAAACCATGTAATTATGGGCCTTGAAGAACATCAAGACATACCAGACATGGAAAAACTAAATGAATTACGGAAACGAGCCATAAGAATCATCGATAAACAAAAACCGAAACACAGAAGTGACATGAAAAATCAAACACCTCGAAACTACCCAGAATGAGATCAATTACGCTGACCTTTGCGCCTAATAGGTAAATACTATCTGATATCACTCGTACTAATGTAAGTACCTAAAATAGTGCAAATTGTAGTACTAAACAATAACAGAGCAACCAAAGTGCAATCTAAGGTATTCGCGATTTATTTCTTTTATAAATAAAATCGACATTGATCGTCCCTATAATGAACATAAGCAAGGTCAACGAAGCTAGACATTTGGTTATTAGAAGGTATATTGTAATAGGTACCCAACCTGACAACTTCTCAATAAAATTTCATCACGGTTTCTTAATTGCGTAACATAAAGTACCAACCCGTAGAAGCAACAACTGTGCTCGTAATCATGCCACTTATCACAAATTATCTTCATCCTCAAGTCTGAAACGCAGATTGCCAAACATCACAATAAGATTAACATTAATGAAGCTTCATAATTGCCATGTCATGGTAATATCAGAAGCCCACCCACCGAATTATTGTGTATATCGCACATAACATTCCGCAGAAAAAGGGCATGGCGGGACCGCAGTCTTCACAAAAGTAGTATTAAGTATTTCGAACTTGATGAAGTTAATTTGTAAAATGTAGAAGCTACGTCGATTAATATTAGCAATAGTCATAAAACATTAACAATATATGCTGTTTATACTTGGAATAAATCTATAACTGACGCCCAGAACTATAATTTTTTCAAATTGCTGGGATGTCGGACTCATCACCACCAGACGAAGGACGCTTTACAATGTTATTTTAGACAATAAGCTGAATACTCTTTTTACAGGTCAGCCAACAAATTAGCCCTCAGACCTGGTCAAAGTAGCTTATCGACTTCTGTGTTATCATCAGAGTTGTCATCTGATCATTCTTCATTTATCGTTTGACAACAACGAAGGCAGTCTTCTGAGGACGCTACTTGATTTCAGAAATAAAACAAAGGATTATAGCTCAATCCAACCTCAAAGTAACCGGATTAAATTCTAAAGTAACCTAATCTAATTGCAAAAACACTTATGGAACTTCAAAGTAACTTTACCACAAAACATGTTACCCTAAAGCATGCCAAACCGATTGTTCTCAACATTACAGTAACTCAACTCAAATCCAAATCAAGAAAACTTAAAAAATATACTTACAAAAAATTTCTTTGAAAAACAAATTAATTGAAAGAACTAGATGTTATTAAAAAATGAAACAATTAAATTTACGTCCCGCATTGAAGGGTGAAAAATAAAGCAAATAAATAAAGGTATTCAATTTTAATTAAACGTGACGGGAAGTTGAAACAACGGCTTTACGTAGAGCAAAACAAAACGATTATTATTTCTATTAAGAATAGCACCGGAAATTATTTTCTACTGTGCTAATAAAGAGAGACCAAATTAATTTACTTGCTATAATTTTCTCGGAATAATAGAGAGGGAGGTTTATTAAATATGCACCACAACCTCAATTTTCTTATTTAATTGTAAGTAGTATTGAATAATTAATTCGTTTTCCTGGTAGCTAAATAAAATTGTATATTAAATTTTAAATGAAACTAATGTATTTTTGATTCAAAATAACCGCTTTTCAACGTGAAGCTAAAGCCCCACTTTCATAAAACTTGGATAATTAATTTCGATACATCAGAGGGGTGTTTGTTTGCTGCTTCGTAGTGGGGACGTCCTTTTTCTTTTGCTTCGTGAAGGCGCCTCAACATGAGAATTTCCGCCAGATTTAGTCCTTACAAAGCCTTAGGGGTTTTGATTCCCTACACTACGGAATCCTGTCCCTAGCTTTCAGTTTGCTCTTGCCTGCTTAATCCCGCGTTTTACTTTCAGTTAACTCGGCGGAATTCGAGCGAGAGACCGATTCCTTGAAAGATCTAACCCGGGGACTGATGAATTAATGTTGGGAGATTTCCACGACTTGCTAAAACTTGCTTTTGGACTCATTTTAATTAAAACTTCATTAGTTTCGACAGTAAAGAAAGTCACTTGCATTGTAATAGATGGAGATATAGAATAGAAAGTTTTCGGTTATTTCAACATTTGTATGAAATATTACGTAAAATTTTTATTGTTTTGTTGGGGATGCGAATAGTTTCGGAAATTTTATTTTACACTAGATGGATTTGTGTGTTCCAAGCGTGTTTCGTGAAAGTGGGGCACCAGAAAATGGAATCCAGCTGCGAAATAGAGAGCGTGTACGTCGAGAAAGTTTCCGAACAGCGGGCGGCAACACCTCGACTACAACCAGAGGGATGTTTGCCGCATTTTAACGAATATGTATGGCGTAAGCGGATTCCGCGCAATCGTCATGACTCGTGCAGAAATTTGCAAATCCTGTTTCATTAGATGGCTCGTGTTGGATATATTTGCAAATATGCATTTCGCAGATTTATTTGCATATTTTAATAATATCCCATAAAACAAGTAGCCACTATATAATTTGAAACGTGTGATATAATGTCATAGATATACCGGGTGACCCTCAGAAGTGGCTCACCCACCTATTTTTTTTTATTATTAGTGGTATAAGAAAACCATTTGGAGTGCATAATTAGACCGTTAAAACGGATTATTACGACATGAAATCATTCTCTTTGTACTTCCGGTTATATCGCACTAATTTCGCTATTTTTTTAAATCTATAATTTTTTTTCTTAAGTTGGGTAGACAGCATAATTTCACATAACTTTTACTTGAAAAAATTTTCACGATCGCTTATAATTTTTGAAAAAAAAGTTAGTTTCGTTGTTTTTCAACGTTTTAGTATCTTCGGAAAATGTATTACAACTTTTGACGCATAGTAGCTAGGTTAATAGTATAAATTACGTTATGTTCCTCTTGATTTGCTATTTCTCGAGCAGTGATCATTGCTACGCTTTAGTCAGCGGTTCTTTTTTAATAATGGTGTAAATTAACAGTTGTATTAAATTAGTTTTAAAGGAAAAACTCGAACAAACAACTAAATTTAATTCAATTATTTTTGATCTTTTTTTTTTATTTTTTGTTCTTTTACACTAAATGTTTTGTAGCTGATAGTAAATTACAATGTACAATGTCCGTTGTACATTATGGTTTGGATTGTTTACTTTATTTTGATTAAAACCTATCAAGGTGGCTATAAAAAAAATTGCTTAGGATTTTAAAAAAACATAAACTTCGTTCTTACAAAATACCAATTACATCAACATTTGTACGAGAATGATTATGAAAGACGACTCCAGTATTGTAATTGGTATTTAGAAAGATACGAAAACGATAACGCATTTCCCTTCAAAATTCTGTATACAGATGAGAGTCGATTTACTAACTTGGGTATGTTTAATCGAAATAATAAAAGGTATTGGGCACAAGAAAATTTATATTTGATGGAGGAAGCGAATTTCCAAGAAAGATTTGGTTTTAATTGTTGGATGGGAATCATTAGAGAAAGAGTGGTGGGTCCAATATTTTTTGATGTTCATCTTACAGGGGAAAAGTAATAATCGGAGCATACCCTGGTGGAACGAATCTCTTAACTCCGAAATACAAGAGGCCCGGAAGCTTTTTAACCGGGCCAAGACATTAGCTGAATGGGAGAAATATAAACAGAGAATAGAAACAGGCTCTAACGAATTACACCAAAAATATACGTATGGCAAAAAGAGATTCTTGGAGGAGGTTCTGTGAGGGAGTGAAAGACACACCCAGCAGTGCAAGAATTCACAAGATTCTCGCTAGGTATCCGGCACTACCCCTGGGCTCACTTAGGCGGCCTGACGGTAGTTTTACGGACTCTAGCAAAGCCTCGTTGGAGCTTCTCATGCAGACTCACTTCCCAGGAAGCCTGATGATGAGGGCCGATAATGCAACAGCGGGCTATTCCTACAAGGCAGAGCGCTCCTCAAATACGGATTGGAGTGTGCTACGCTTCAAGCCGGGAGGTGGCTACCCGCAGGGAGGGGTGTTATCTCCCCTGCTTTGGTCCCCCTAGTTGACGATCTGATTGCGATAGTCGAAGCCGTTGGTGTGGAAATACAAGCTTATGCTGATGACAATGTCGTTATGGTCAAAGGAACCTGTTTGCCGAGGATATCTAATGTCCTCCAGGTGACCCTAGATACCATTTGCGCTTGGTGTAAGGGAGAGAACCACTCAATAAACCCGCAAAAGACAATTGTTGTGCCCTTCACCAGGAAGCGAAAGTTGGATGGACTAATCCGCCCAACTATCCAAGGTGAAGAAATTCCTTTCTCAAAGGAAGTCAAATATCTAGGTGTAATCCTAGACAAAAACCTATCATGGAATGGACATTTGCAGGGAGTTTTGCACAAAGCTAGACTATCCTTGTGGACTTGTCGCAGTCTTTGTTTAAAAAATTGGGGTCTTACCCCTGAAAGACTGTACTGGCTCTATGTGACTGTGGTTAGACCTATGATCACATACGGAGCAGCAGCCTGGTATAGGAAAGTCCGACAGACTTCAGTTATCAGTAAACTTTCACGAATTCAACGAGTGTGTAGTTGGATTGGCAATCTCTGGTGCGATAGGCACAACGCCAACTCTAGCAATGGAGGTTCTGCTTGGCCTGTCTCCTCTGCATTTGCATATAGAGAAAGTGGCTAGAACAACCATTTACAGATTTAAGCAATATGCTCAAAACTGTTCCGACGTGTCCTACCAATGGGTTGCGGAAGACATTATAAGCACTGATACTGTGCTATCAATGCCGTCAGATTTGGCGGTATCACTATCAGTGATTAATGCTCGATACCAGATTGTACTGCCTGAGCGGCAGTCCTGGATCGAAAATGAAAATTATCTGGTTCAGGCAGACATTTGCTTGTACACAGATGGATCAAAAACCCCTGAAGGGGTAGGAGCAGGAGTATACTGCCAGGCACCTCGAATTAAGCAAGCTTACAGCCTGGGTACGTACTGTACTGTATTCCAGGCGGAAGTATTTGCTATTGACATGGGTGCTAAAATCCTTCTTGAAAAGGGGTGAAGAACATGACAGTACGAATTTTCTCAGGCAGTCAAGCCGCTCTCCACGCGCTGCAAGCCGTGAAAACGGTGTCGGCTCTGGTTAATGATTGTAAGAGAACATTAAACACACTGAGTTGTGATAATAGAGTCTCTCTGATCTGGGTCCCGGGTCACTCTGGGGTTGCTGGCAATGAAGCGGCAGATAAGCTAGCACGAGATTGCAGCGCTGAAGCGTTTGTGGGGCCGGAACCAGCAGTTGGTGTATCATTTGCGATGGCCAAATATAGGATTGGACTGTGGGCTGAAGAGAGACTTCGCCTACTGTGAACCAGTTCTCCTGGAATGAGACATGCTAAGGTGTTTATTAACATCGCCACTGTCAAACCCGGGAATATTTTAGGACTTGCCCGTAGTAGCATAAAAGTTATAATGGGTGTTTTTACTGGGCACTGCCGATTAAAAGCACACCTCAACTTGTTGAGTTTAGCCGACGATGTTGAATGCCGACTATGTGCGGAGGAAGCAGAGACAGTTGAGCATGTTTTATGCCACTGCCCTGCCGTTAACCGTATCAGATTCTCGATTTTTGGGTCGCAGTTTATCTCCTCAAGGGATCTGAATGACCTTTCGCAGAGCAAGGTATTAATGTTCGTTAAGAGCATTGGACTGCACGGTGAAATTTGATAACGATATCTATCGGGGTACAATAGATACTTAGGGTCGCGGTGCAAGGTTGGTTAGTCCGCCTACCCGATATGTAGTCGATGCAATGTAATGTAATGTACAGGGGAAAGATACCTGGAATTGAGGATTTGCTGGAGGACCTACCAGTTGGAATTTATAATGGACTAATTTTCCAACAAGACGGCGCCCTACCTCACAACAGCAGAGTGGTTACTGATTTTTTAAGCAAAAAGTACAATAACGATTGTATTGGTAATAATGGACCAATAAAGTAGCCACCACGGTGAGAACAAACCGGTTCTTTCTCACATTTCTCCTTCCAGATCACCTGACCTCACACCTTTAGATTTTTTTTAATCGTGTTAGAAACTGTATTACCCAAATATCTCCACAGGAATTACGTCGAGTTGTTGGATCGACAATACGGAAGATACAATTATGTCAAAATCGAGGGAAAATTTAGAAAATTAGTTTTTTTGTATTGATAATTGAATTAAATTTACTTGTTGTTTCGAGTTTTTCTTTCAAAACTAATTTAATACAACTGTTAATTTATACCATTATTAAAAAAGAACCACTGCTCGAGAAATAGCAAATCAAGATGAACATAACGTAGTTTATTCTATTAACCTAGGTACTAGGTCCAACAATTATAAGCGATCGTGAAAATTTTTTCATGTAAAAGTTATGTGAAATTATGCTGTCTGCCCAACTGAAGAAAAAAAAATTATAGATTTAAAAAATTAGTACTCACTTCCGGTATAACCGGAAGCACAAAAAAATGATTTGCTGTCGTAATAATCCGTTTTAACGGCCTAATTATGCATTCCAAATGGTTTTCTTATATCACTAATGTGGAGTAGATCGCTGAGACCAACACAAGTTAATTATATTATATATGTATTGTTATATTCAAACAATGCTGAAGTATCGAAATTTTAGAAAAACAGTTTTTCTTCTCAGTTAATCAGCAGACCATATGGTTCAAACTAGTGGTGGAACGGATATCCGGCAACTATCCCGTATCCGGCCGGATTTTAAAAAATGACCACATAAGCCAGATACCGGATAGTTACCGAAAATCTGGCTTTGGCCGGATATTAAAACCCTATTACTTAGTTCTCCACCATTCACAGGAATTAATACCTCTTTTAGAAGTTGGACACTGTTGATAATAATCAAGTTCAACCCCAATAGGACTTTTTTCATTGAATACAACTTTATTTACATCAGGTTTGGCATTAGCAACCTCATTGTAACAATCCCAATACGATATATAAAATCTCTTGTTGTAGTTTCGTCTAGTTTTCTTCTCTTCGCATCATCACATTCATTACTAATAGAACTGTCACTTTATTATCACTTTCTATTATTAATTAAAGTATCCCCTTTTTAATGCAAAAGACCGTTTTGAAAAATCACTTTCAGTTCTTGAGAAAAACATTTTTGAAATGATCGACAATTTTTTCAAATTTTGCAATTTTCGCTGATTAAGTTTTAAAAATTCGTGTAAAATCCATTTCTTGGAATATGAGTATAAAAATTTCCCAAAGTGTTAATAAGAGTGTCCTCTTTTCAATGAACAAACCCGTTTTGAAAAATAACTTTTAGTTTTTGAGAAAACAATATTTGAAGTTTTGATTAAATTTTCAATGTTGCAATTTTCATCGATAATTTTCAAAATTCGCTATATATTAATTTCATGAAGGATCGTTGTGGGAATATCACGAATTATTAATTAAAATATCCTCTTTTTAATGCAAAAAGCCGTTTTGAAAAATCACTTTCAGTTCTTGACAAATAAATTTTTCAAATAATCAACAATTTTTTCGACTTTTGAAGTTTTCGCCGATTACGTTTTAAAAATTCGTATAAAATCCATTTCTTGTAATATGAGTATGAAAATTTCCCAAAGTGTTAATAAGACTGTCCTCTTTCCAATGAACTAACACGTTTTAAAAAATAACTTTTAGTTTTTGAGAAAACAATAGTTGAAGTTTTGGTAAAATGTTCGATGTTGCAATTTTCATACATAACTTTCAAAATTCGTTATAAAATTCATTTCTTGAAAGACCCTTGTGGAAATGTCGCCAATTATTAATTAAAGTATCCCCTTTTTAATGTAACAAGCCGTTTTGAAAAATCGTTTTTAAGAAATAAATTTTTTACATGATCGACAATCTTTTCAAATTTTGCAATTTTTGCCAATTAAGTTTTAAAAATTCGTATAAAATCCAGTTCTTGGAATATGAGTATGAAAATTTCCCAAAGTATTAATAAAAGGATCTTCTTTTCAATGAACAAACCCGTTTTGAAAAATACCTTTCAGTTTTTGAGAAAACAAGGTTTGAAGTTTTGACAATATTTTCGATGTTGCAATTTTCATCGATAATTTTCAAAATTCGCTATATAATTAATTTCTTGAAGGGTCCTTGTGGATATATCACCAATTATTAATTAAAGTATCCTCTTTTTAATGCAAAAAGCTGTTTTGAAAAATCACTTTTAGTTCTTGAGAAATAAATTTTTGAAATAATCGACAATTTTTTCGAATTTTGCAATTTTCGCCGATTAAGTTTTAAAAATTCGTATAAATTCCAGTTCTTTGAATATGAATATGAAAATTTCCCAAAGTATTAATAAAAGGATCTTCTTTCCAATGAACCAACCCGTTTTGAAAAATAGCTTTCAGTTTTTGAGAAAACAATATTTGAAGTTTTGATAAAATTTTCAATGTTGCAATTTTCATCGATAATTTTCAAAATTCGTTATTAAATTCATTTCTTGAGGGATCCTTGTGGAAATATCGCCAATTATTAATTAAAGTATCTCTTTTTAGAGTTGCTTCGTGAGTTAAATCAGCATCAAAAAAGTTCATTTTGTCTTGGATCCAAATAAGTTGACATATCTAGGAAGTTTCACTTCAGAAACGCAAAATCACTATCCGTTCCATCACCAATTCAAACCATTATGATAAAGCTAGGCTTACCAACTATTGCAAGATTTCATAAATGATTTAGATACGTTCTCATCGCCTGATCAATTCAGTTATTAGTAATATCTCTTTTGTCAGGAGGTTTATGATAACATTACCTTATTTCGATCTTGGCCTATATCATCCGTGTCCACCGTGAAAGTCCTAAATGATAGCTGGACAGGAAGTTTATTTATCGACTATCAACTGTAGATGTAATACCTGCGGTATAGTTTAGGATTATTTCGCGAATGAGCAGTAATCACTGCAGTTGATCTTTGTTTTTGCCAGAATATTCGAATTAGTAGTTGTGATAGAATAAGCAGTATGTACTCATCAAGGATCTCCTGCACCCTCAATCCCATTATTAGAAATAATTGATATCCTATATCTTCTCTTTTTAAGCATGTAAACATTAAGCTTGATAAAATGTTCTCTGATGGTGTTGTAGCAATTACAATTTCTACATGGTAGTCTCGTATTGTCACAGAATGAGCTACTAATTCATTTTGTTTTGATCTTGATACTCAGCAGGGTCCAGAAACGGGAGAGTCCAGACGTTTTTATTGTATTTGCTGTTCAATAAAAAGTTCAATCTGTTTGGAGTATTGGTCGTGGTAACAGGAAAGAAGACGGACAAGTCTTGATGATTGAACCTAAATGTGATAATGCAGGATCCTCATTTTGCACATAGTTTTTATATAAATCCTTCACAACAAAGCGTCTTGGATATGACACCCTGCTAAAGGAGAAGCTTATTTCTAATGTTTTGACCATAATTGCTCCAATTACGTTTAGAAGCAAACTTCAAAAATACAGCTTTTTCTTATATTCATACGAAAGTTAAAAATAAAGATCTGTGCCAATTGGTGACAGAGTTAAAACATTTTAGAAATTATAAATTAGTTTTAATATAAAACTATCAATATTTCAATGAATTTGCTAAATGAAATTTTCAATATTCTCTTAATAGATGAACGTTTTTGACGTTGATTCGTTAACATGACGGAGTATAATTCAGGTAAAATTGGATTTCGGCCTCGACACAAAATACTTTCACCTTTAATTGTTTCGAGTAATAAAATTTTAATATCCACGTCAATCATACGAATGGAATTTTATTCAATTTCAAGTTTCACCGTGACATCTTAATTACTTCCCATTCATTTCCATCTACACTCTATTTAAAAAAAACTAACTTTTATTACCCTATAAAAATTCGTTTAAAGTCTAAGTGAATGAACTTAATCCACCCGAAAGTTAAACGAAAGTTACGTATTAGCATACTAATAGAATCGGCCGTATTCTGGCTACCCCTTCTGCGCCTTTTTGTAGAATTTCCAATTAAGATTTGTCACGTTTTCGTTAGAGGCGAAGGGATTTAATGCTAAATCTGGAGACATATCTACATGTAAATTTCGCTTTGAAGATGTTCAAAGTAAAAGAGCCTATTTCGTGTGATAGAATTTCTATGGGAACAAAAAGATGGCTTAAAAATTTGAAACTATAAAAATAAATTAAAAATAATAATCGTTTGAGGTAGATGTTATAATTGAAGGGAGAAGGCGTAGTCTTTTGCAAATTGCTTGTGTAATACTTCAACATGGGCAATTTCAAGGTACTTAATAGCACGAGTTGGCAAGAGTTTCCGTTTTTCCCCCGTTATCTTTTGTTAGACGGGTTCCTGAGTTTCTTTGTGGAAATCTCCTCGAGCGATTTTAAACCTTGAAATGTTTTCTTTGGGATAGTTAAAAACTTTCTTGGTGTATTTTAACCCGTAAACATAAAAGAAGTTTTTTAAATGTTGCACTTTTTTTGATCATTTCTATGTCTTGTTTACAGGTTCCAAGAAATAAATCACACTGAAGATCTTTCTGAATTGCTTCACTGCCCAAGGTAAGCTATTTTAAACGTTTACAAGAATTACTTTTATCTTTGAACGTCGCCGTTTTCTTGGAGTCAACAGAAACTCCTAAAACTTTAAATTAAAACATCGTGAAATTGCATCGGAAACTTCCGGTCCCACCACCACCGAAAAGCTCAACTACCGGATTAATCCACGTTACCTCCACTATTATAATTTCGGTTGCGACCCGCTTTTTAATTAAAACTTTCGACAAAACCCAACGGAATAAAGCTTTAACGTCGTCGTGAATCCTTTTATATTTTTTTTAATTTTTTCCCTCTAATTTTTTTCTAAGAAGATGCAACCAATTTGCTTATACTTTTAATTAATAAGTCGAATTAGTAAACGACGGTTATGGGTTTACGACAAACCGTCAAAAACTTTTATGGCAATGAGCTTTTAAAAAAGCTCGTTCGTTCCGTACGAGGCATGCAATTGAAAATATAATCGCGTTTTTACTGACCAATTTGCGCGGGTGCAATCTCATTTGCATTTAAATACCGGAATTTGCACGAGAACGCGATGGCACATTTAGAGCTTTATAGGAATTATCGTTTTTAAATACCTAGAACGAATTTGGTAATGAGTTTTAAAATTTTTTTCCATATCGAAAAAAAGCATCACTAAAAATGAACAAAAATGGAATAATTTGGCGTTGTTATTTTAGCACTATTTTTTGTGTTTTTAAATAATTTTACAGAACGAGTTTGAAATAAATTTATGAGAGATTTAGTAATTACTAACATTCAAACACTCTCCGCGTATTGTTTACGTTTAACAATATCTAATTCATTACGTTTGAAGTTGTTCTTATTGGTGATGAAGTCAAAACAAAGGTAGTCGAGAAAAATATATTTTTTAGAGTGGTTATGAAGATATCTAGCCTTATAAGTCATAGTGATAATCTGATAATGATGATAATATCAAAGTATTTAACTGTGATGTGTCCGAGACTTTAAATCTTGCCCCGCTAATTGATGTAGTTGTTGGTAAATGTGTCTATTTCTCGATCAGCATATTTATTATTACACTATACAATACCTCCTGATGTTCCACTGGATGATTTGGAACTGTTTCTTGATTCGCTTAGTATCAGCTTGATTGGGAAGAATATTATAATTTGTGGCGACTTTAACTGCTTTCGTTTTGTGATGTCCGAGAATAGCCTCGATCACAAATCTTTCCTTTTGAAGAACTTTGTTGATACTTTAAACCTAGTTCAACATAATATCTACAACTCTAGAGGTAGGATACTCGACTTAGGCCCACTTTTACCACCTTTTGATAAATTTATCCGATAGATAAATCCAACTCTTAGGTCCATTACTACCATCTTTTAGTTAAATTTATCGTATAGATAAACCCATCTACTAGCCAATCAGAGTGCGTAAAATAGCCGTAACCGTGGTAATAATCCCTTAGATAGCTTAACCAGAAGATAGTAGTAACGAGCCTTAGCCAATAAGAACGCTTAAAAACCCGCCGTAACCATGGCAACTATCCTTTAGATAGTTTATCAGGAGGATGGTAAAAGTGGGCCTTAGTATTTACTAACTTTAACTGCGAAGTAACTGCAGAGCGTGACGTTGCACTCTTACTTACTAAAACTTTAATCATCCTGCACTGAACATCTCGATTAAATCTCAGAATATTGAAGATGCTCTAGTGCAGTGATGGCGAACCTTTTGAGCTGGAGGTGTCAAAATTTTCAAAACTCTTAGTAAACAATATGTTGTCATATATAAAAATTTTAATAAGTAGTATTTGGTATTTTCAGATAAAAAAAGATTTATTTTTTGCAATATTTAACCCAAAGAATAACATCTCACAGTAATATGTTGAAAAATATATTTTTAATAACGCCATTGGTAGATTCTTTATGTTACTAAATGTTACTGTCAGATAATCTGTTCCAAACATTCAAAATTTCCTGTTCGTAGTTGCACTCTTCTTCATTATTTAAACGATTCCGCTCCAAATTTTCAAGCTTCACTCTTAACTTAACGAATATATGACTCCAAACACTTTCTTGAAATTCTACCAGTTCCATTTCTAAATTTTCAATTTCCAACCATTGAAAATCATTTAAATCCAAAGTATTGTAAGTAACTGCATCCGGATATTTAATTACTTTAATGTTCAGATAATGAATTTATTATATTCTGGTAAAAAAGTATACACTCCGTTACATTAATGGTCTTCTCAAAGTACCTTTTAACGGATGAAACTATTTGTAAGTTTTAGATTCAATATCTCGTTTAAAAATATTTCACGTTTACTTTCAAAAGATTTGATGTATCCAAACATAACATCAATACTTTTGCCAAAACCTTGTAATTTTAAGTTTAGTTCATTCATATGAACAGACAAATCTGTAAATAACATCAAATTAAATTTCGTCAAAACATTCCACAAATCGCTCATGAACTTTACCACGATTCAGCCATCTCACATTCATTAAACATTAGCAATCCACTGTAAGTTGAATCGACTTCTTGCCAAAGTGCAGAAAATTCTCGCTTATGGAGAAGTCGAGCAGTGATAAAATTAACAATTTTTGTTACATCAGACATTACATTATTCAGTTCTGAAAATCCTGATTTAGCACACAATACCTCATGATGGATAATGCAATAGAATGGTACAATAAGACGTCTAACAGTTTCCATAAACAATTTTACGAATTCCACATTTTTTCTAACCATATTTTGTTCTGTTATGACATGACCGACACAAGTTTAGAGATATCAATGCTTAAGTCACTGAACGTTTCTATAACAAGCTTACATATTTCGTTTCCTGATGTACTTATTGGCACTGATTCTAATTTTATCAAATCTTCTCTCATGGTAAGGCCATCAGAATATCTCGCAATAATGGTCAACCGAGTATTTGATGTGATATTAATGGTTTCATCAAGAGAAATCGANTGTTGTTGTTCACAGTCTATAGTACAATTCTTACTAAGTCTTTTTTTCAATTCATTCCACTTTTGATAATTGAACATATGATCAATACTTGATTCATGTCGGGATAATTGTGTAGCCAAATGTCGCCAATCAGAAAATCCGTCTTTTCCTGTTAATTTCATTGATTTAATGGAAAATAATTTGCAACAATAACAAAATGTGCTGTTTGCCTTGAGTGAGTACACCAACCATTTTCTTTCAATCTTTTCACCATTTGGTAATATTCGAAAGTATTGTGACGGTGAGAACGATCTTCCATCGCTGTCTGTGTTTGTAGGAAATTTTATGTTTTGTTGAATCGATGGAGGTCCTTTTTCAACAAGAATTTCCAATAATCGGTTATTGATTATTGCTGGCCAAGTAGAGGGGTCGTGTAGATTTATAGTTGATGAGGTCCAAGATACATCATCAATTTCTATTTCAGTATTTTTTTTTTTCATACGCGGAACTTGCAGGACTAGTGGTAATACTGGTAATGTCATCAGTTGGGATAGTAATGTTACTAATATTATCAGATGTTGCTGCGTCGATAGAAAAATTCCTCGCTGAAGTCGAAACTGGTTTATTATCTTCATCTAACTTAACAAACTTAAGCATAGAATTTCGTAATTTTTCTTCTTGCTTATCTTTTTCCGTTTTACGCTTTATATAAAAAGCACCAGATTCACGCTTTGTCTTCCTTTCTGACATCTTCGATCTTTATGCTTATGTTAAGAAATAATATCCACCTTAGTTAACTTACAATTAGTGTCTAAGTAAATAGGAATTTTATTTACCTTCGAATCGGCAGGTTTTTCACAATAAACTAAGTTAATAAACCAAATATTAATACATTGAACATTTGGGAAACAATGGTGATTTAGAGGTTAGCCCTGACCGGTTAGGAAACATTGTTAACGATTTTAAATTTTACTTAAAAGAGGTAAGTGTTGCCAACAAAAAAATCAGAACCAATTTTTTTTATTTATGGTTGGTAGCACGGTGTAGTTTTACTTTCGGCGACTAGATGCCCCTGAAGGCATTCGAAGTTTGAGTAATTTCCGTCGTGTCATATGATGGCGCAAACTGAATATTTCAATGTGGTTTTTTTAAATATTTCGTCTGTGCATATGACGGCCGGCCGCCCTGTATGTTCGGCCGCCTTCGTGCATGCACGCTTCGCACGTTCGGTAGAACCGGGCCTGCCCTAGATAGTTTATCAGGAGGATGGTAAATGTGGGCCTTAGTATTTACTAACTTTAACTGCGAAGTAACTGCAGAGCGTGACGTTGCACTCTTACTTACTAAAAACTTTAATCATCCTGCACTAAACATCTCGATTAAATCTCAGAATATTGAAGATGCTCTAGTGCAGTGATGGCGAACCTTTTGAGCTGGACGTGTCAAAATTTTCAAAACTCTTAATAAACAATATGCTGTCATATATAAAAATTTTAATAAGTATTTGGTATTTTCAAATAAAAAAGATTTATTTTTTGCAATATTTAACCCAAAGAATAACATCTCACAGTAATATGTTGAAGAATATATTGTTAATGACGCCATTACTAGATTCTTTATGTTACTAAATGTTACTGTCAGATAATCTGTTCCAAACATTCAAAATTTCCTGTTCGTAGTTGCACTCTTTTTCATTATTTAAACGATTCCGCTCAAAATTTTCTAGCTTCACTCTTAACTCAACGAATATATGACTCCAAACACTTTCTTGAAATTCTACCAGTTCCATTTCTAAATTTTCAATTTCCAACCATTGAAAATCATTTAAATCCAAAGTATTGTAAGTAACTACATCCGGATATTTAATTATTTTAATGTTCTCTTTCAGGCTTCTAAATTGGTTAAATCTTTCGCTGAACTGTTCAGATAATGAAATTATATTCTGGTAAAAAAGTATACACTCCGTTACATTAATGGTCTTCTCAAAGTACCTTTTAACCGAGGAAAATATTTGTAAGTTTTCGATTCAATATCTCGTTTAAATTTTTTTTTTTGATGTATCCAAACATAACATCAATACATTTGCCAAAACCTTGTAATTTTAAGTTTAGTTCATTCATATGAACAGACAAATCTGTAAATAACATCAAATTAAATTTCGTCAAAACATTCCACAAATCGCTCATGAACTTTACCNTACTTTCAAAAGATTTGATGTATCCAAACATAACATCAATACTTTTGCCAAAACCTTGTAATTTTAAGTTTAGTTCATTCATATGAACAGACAAATCTGTAAATAACATCAAATTAAATTTCGTCAAAACATTCCACAAATCGCTCATGAACTTTACCACGATTCAGCCATCTCACATTCATTAAACATTAGCAATCCACTGTAAGTTGAATCGACTTCTTGCCAAAGTGCAGAAAATTCTCGCTTATGGAGAGGTCGAGCAGTGATAAAATTAACAATTTTTGTTACATCACACATTACATTATTCAGTTCTGAAAATCCTGATTTAGAACACAATACCTGCTGATGGATAGTACAATGGAATGGTACAATAAGATGTCTGACAGTTTCCATAAATAATTTCACGAATCCCACATTTTTTCCAACCATATTTGGTGCCCCAACTGTTATGACTGACCGACACAATTTTAGAGATATCAATGCTTAAGTCATTGAACGTTTCTACAACAAGCTTACATATTTCGTTTCCTGATGTATTTATTGGCACTGATTCTAACTTTATCAACTCTTCTCTCATAGTAAGGCCATCAGAATATCTCGCAATAATGGTCAACCGAGCATTTGATGTGATATTAATGGTTTCATCAAGAGAAATCGAAAAATAGTTAGAATTATTTAAGTCTTTTTTTAGTTGATGTTGTACGTTTTTATTAAGATGTATTATTCTTTCTTTCTTTTCTATGAAATAAGCAACATAATAACTTGCTGATGCTAAATTGATAGAGCAAATTTAACTATGGAGTTTGATTGAAATTTATAGACGTTTAGCAATGTATTCCTTTCTATCATTTATAGTTTTCTTCAAGAACTCACAATGAGTAGTTTCAAAGTGTCTTTTTATATTCCATGTTCTGCTTACTATCGTTTCATTACACAAAATACACAATGCTCTGTTGTTTCTATCGACAATTTCGTACATCGCTGTCCCTATATCTTAGAAAGGTCGGCTACTGGTACTTCCGCACTTGTTATCATCCAATCTTGCTTTTTTATTTTTTTGATTTTCCATTACGCGGCTGGTAAAATAAAGAAATCACGAAAGATGTAAGTTTCTTATCTGCTCAACTAGCTAACCTAACTATGAAACCTAATTAACTAATTATTATAAATTGAATTATGAAATTTCTTGTCTCAATGGAGGTGTGTCATTCAAAATCAATTCGCGTGTCACCTCTGACTCAAGTGTCATAGGTTCGCCATCACTGCTCTAGTGTTTCCATCAAATAACAACCTTCGTTTTAACTTCCGTAAAGCGGACTTTCGTGGATTGTATGACGATATTGGTCGTGTTGTCTGCTCTGATATATTGATGTGCTCGGATATTAATATTGCTGTGGAAAAATTTTACTATAACATCTATAACGTTATTGAAAAACACATACCCAAATACGTAATAATGTTTATCAAAATTTCAGAAACATGGTAATTCGCTCTGAGAATTCTTTCTGGCTCTGAGATCTCTGATCAGTTGGTAGTAGTACAGGCCTTCTCTGTCTTGTTTTCTGAAGTCTTCAATCCTGGACTTACAACTATCAATAACTGTAACCAGCAAGTCCTGGATACTTCTACATTACTTCATTTTCTGTCGAGGAGGTAGAAATCTGTATAAAACGATTAAAGAATGACTTTAGCGCTGGCGACGACGATCTCCCAAGTTTTATTATTAAAGATTGTGCACCCTTCCGCAGCAGACCTTTAACCTTTATATTTAATTTATGCTTAAAAACTATAACTTTTCCTGCTCGGATAAAAAACTCGGATAACGCCGTTTTTTAAAAAGGGAGACAGATTTAGTATTGAAAATTACCTTATTAGCATTTTGAACAATTGCTCAAAGGTCTTGAGATGTTGCTACACTCCAGAATGAGCTACTGTGTTCGCCCATATATATCTGATCATCAGCACGGATTTATGACTTATGATTAATTTTTGATCGTTCAACTGTGACTAATTTAGCAGAGGTAACGCAGGTCATCAGCGAGCACAAAGACATTTAATAGATTATGGAATACTTTTTTCTAAACTCTGCAGTCTTGGGTTTACCAATGATTGCGTGGATTTAATTTCATCTTACCTATCCAATAGACTTTGCTATGTGAGCTACAACGGTTTTAAATCTAATGCGTTCACTGGCTCTGGTGTTCTACAGGGTTCCAACCTGGATCCCCTTCTATTCAATGTTTATCTCAATGATCTATTACGACGACTTGATTGTAATGTGCTTGCTTACGCCGATGACTTAAAGATATACGATCGTGTAACATCCCCTGAAGACTGTGTTATCTTACAGCGCAATCTGAACATTATCTGTTCCTGGTGTTTACAGAATGGAATTGATCTTAATATAGCAAAATGCGTTGTCGTATCTAACACAAGGTGTAATAACCCAATAACGTTTAATTATTGTGTGGGAGTTGAAGCAATACGCAGAGAACGCCCTGTTCGAGGTCTGGGTGTCTTATTCGATGACCAGTTGCAATTCAAAGACCTGGTGCGTTGAGTTTTATCATCAGACAATGTAAAAAATGTAACAACGTAGCCGCATTAACAGTATGCATAGTTTCTATGCGTTTGTTCATACTAAATTGGAATATGGTTCTCTGGTTTGGTATCCTTGTTATACTTCTCGCCAGCTCATTCTCGAGAGAGTGCAGAAGAGGTTCTTAAAATACTTACATTATAAAACAGTTGGTTAGTATCCGGAGCGAAGTGATGACTACGTGCGTTATTGGAAGAATTTAACTTTTCATCATTGAGCAAGCAATTGTACTGTCTACTCACCTTCACTTCTTGCTCGAATTGGATTCATTATACCCAGACCTGGTATCAGAAATAGTAACACATACCAAGTGCCGATCGCTAGGACCACCGTTCTGATGCAATAATGAAGTTACCACTTAAACTATATATCTGTTGAACTATTTTGTTCTGAATTTATCTGAATTGTTATTAATTTTTGTTTTGTGCGCTTCACATCTTACTTTACCTTTTTTTTTCTTTGTTGTACATTATCCTGCAATTGGGTCTCCCTGTTGGATCCAAGAGATACATTATTATTATTAATATCTAAGCCTATTGGTAATTCTTGGACCATTGTGTTTTGATTTTTTGATTCAAGAAGGTGTTTAGTATTAATTTTTGTCGATTCCTTGCAAACACAAATGAATTACTGACTGTAAATGTTGTTGAATAGTGGTGCACAACGACCGACTTCTTCCTTCAGCTTCCAAGTCGCCCCACAATAGCTCTATCTTCAACCTTAGTTTCCAACAAATCTTTCTTGGATATAAGTACACCCACTAACATGTTACACCAAGAAACACCAATCTTGTGCTCAAAATCTTGTGCTTGCCCACAAGATTTTGAACAACCCAAAGTTTCTACTTAAGACAATCCGCCGTGATCGCCCATTGGACTGGTATAGCTTCATTTGTGGCGTAGGGATATTGTCGAATTATGTATGAGATGACCAAGTTAATCATACGTCCATAACACCCAAGGAGTTAGTTTACTTATTCGTTATCACATCTATATCTTCCATCGGTACTGCAAAGTTGACGGTTCTTCTGAATGGGCTATCATAAAAGTATAAACAGCATAGAAAAGTGCTCAATCTTATGGCATCAAACTTCATTTGGAATGTTCCCTTGCTTTAAGAACTACTATAATCACTAGTAGCACATGGATCGAGATGCAGTTTCGTGCATTTTGCAGAACAGGTCGATGCCACAACTTCTTGAATGGTTTGGGTATATCTAAAAATATATCTCCAGAGTATTAATGACGTTTGAATCCCTTAGTGATATACTTGTCAAAGCAGATGTATTGAAATTCGGTGTCGTATTGTAGATGCAATTTAATCTGGCTTCATAAACGCAGATTCATATTACATTGGGCAAGCTAAGTAACGAATTTGCAAATATCAGCTAGTTCTATCGTTTATCCATATTCAGCATTATTGCTACAACAGCTTAAATTAACAATATTGCAGCAACATACGTGCAATAACCTTTCCAGTGAATACATTGTCAAGTAGTTAAGGAAGTCCCTTTCAACAAATATCACATCATATATAATTCTACCACTTCATCAGCTAGATGGCGTAGATTGTTGTTTTCAAAAGTCTTGCATAAAGCAGGAAACAAATTGAATAGTTGGTAGCTCTCACATCCAGGGAATAATTAGCCAGTTTCTGTCAACATAATGATGTGTATTGGATTCTATTGGCCATTTTTTGCCATTTATTAAAAATGTAATTGGACATTAATTAAAGAGAGTAAATATGGCATTCCACGAAGTCTCTGTATCCGGCATATATTTGTTCTCTGGTTTTTGAGTTTTCACCAGATCATTTCCTATCATTGCCCCAATCGTAGTTTTTGAGTCCATACGTAAATCCCTTGATCTTNTTCATTAAATTTCCTTTAAAATGTTCTTTATTTTATTAAGATATCTCAATTCGTTCTTGAGATACAATGATTTTAATTTCTATTAAATCTATAACAATCAAATGTGCAGAGTTGGGTTCAAAAAATCATAACAACGATGTTTATGAAAAATAAGAAATTGTTTATGGCACATTAAATTTTCATTAAATTTCCTTTAAAATGTTCTTTATTTTATTAAGATATCTCAATTCGTTCTTGAGATACGATGTTTTTAATTTCTATTAAATCTATAACAATCAAATGTGCAGAGTTGAGTTTAAATAATCATAGCAACGATTTTTATAAAAAATAAGAAATTGTTTATGGCACATTAAATTTTCATTAAATTTCCTTTCAAATGTTCTTTATTTTATTAAGATATCTCAATTTGTTCTTGAGATACGATGATTTTAATTTCTATTAAATCTAAAACAATCAAATGTGCAGAGTTGGATTTAAAAAATATTACAACGATGTTTATGAAAAATAAGAAATTGTTTATGGCTCATTAAATTTTCATTTAATTTCCTTTAAAATGTTCTTTATTTTCTTAAGATATCTCATTTTGTTCTTGAGATAAGATGTTTTTAATTTCTATTAAGTCTATAACAATCAAATGTGCAGACTTGGGTTTAAAAAATCATAACAACGATGTTTATGAAAAATATAAAATTGTTTTTGGCACATTAAATTTTCATTAAATTTCCTTTAAAATGTTCTTTATTTTATTAAGATATCTCAAGTCGTTCGTGAGATACGATGTTTTTAATTTCTATTAAATCTATAACAATCAAATGTGCAGAGTTGGAGTTAAAAAATATAACAACAAGGTTTATGAAAAATAAGAAATTGTTTGTAGCACAATAAAATTTGCTTTAAAATGTTCTTTATTTTATTAAGATATCTCATTTGGTTCTTGAGATACGATGTTTTTAATTTCTATTAAATCAATAACAATCAAATGTGCAGACTTGGGTTTAAAAAATCATAACAACGATGTTTATGAAAAATATGAAATTGTTTATGGCACAGTAAATCTACATAAAATGTCCTTTAAAATGTTCTTTAATTTATTAAGATATCTCAAGTCGTTCTTGAGATACGATGTTTTTAATTTCTATTAATTCTATAACAATCAAATGTGCAGATTTGGGTTTAAAAAATCATAACAACGATGTTTATGAAAAATATGAAATTGTTTATGGCACAGTAAATTTACATAAAATTTCCTTTAAAATGTTCTTTATTTTATTAATATATCTCAAGTCGTTCTTGAGATACGATGTTTTTAATTTGTATTAAATCTATAAAAATTATATGTGCATAGTTGAGTTTAAAAAATCATAACAAAAAAATTTATTGGAAATAACAAATTATGTACGGTACACTAAATAGTCATTAAATTTTCTTTAAAACGAACTTTAGTTTATGATTATATCTCAATTAGTTCCGATGAGATACGCTTTTTGTATAAGTCACTCAAGTTATCGAAGTTTTCGAAGAAAATTGCATACCAATAGAACATTTTTATCTCGTTTCATTTAATATAACTGATTTTAAAAACCCAATCTTATTGTCATCAGTATTAAATCACTAATTAGAACTGCATAGGACACGTTAGCTTCCGTTCGGCACGAATGAGCATATATCAACGTAATGTGTAGAGTGGGACTGCTAGTGACAAGTTGGAAACTACATGATTTAAGGGGGTGCTTACGCAACGCCATCGTTGGTTCCCAAAAACAAACGCTCTAAATGTAGCAACAGTAATCCCTTCAGTCATATTATTGGTCAGGGAAAACGTTCCCTTTTCTGTACGTTTATCTTTGTCTGATACATTTCAGACTCCCAAATCGGTAACTTGGCAACGTTGAGAGACGATTTATGATGGTTTGATGCAGAACTTTCTGTCGCAACGCGGTATATATCAAAAACAGAAAAATATTTACCTTTGTTTTAAGTCAAATAACATTTATAGTTGGTTTTCTCGATACATTTTTTTATAAAGATATTATTAAGCCAAATGTAATCAAAAACGAAGAACATTTTAACACAACGATGTTGTGACACCCACTGCGGGTATTACAATTCACGGGATTCGGCTAATTCAGAAACACGGTGTTTGCATCGTGAAGGCTTTAGAGCTTTAATTAATGTGCAGCCGGTTCTGAAAAAGCTCCCAGCTTTCTGCATTCTGTTGTTTCAAGAAGCCTTTTTGCTACAGCAAAGCCGTTTTCTTTTTTACTTTTTTCTTTCTTTTTCTCGTCTCGGTGAGTTTTCACTTCAAGTTTCCATTGGCCCGACGACTTACGGCGTTGACAAAGTACCTTAATTTTTACGCCAGATCGCTTTTTACAAAGTTTCTTTCCACTCTGCATAACCGATACCGCGAATTTTATACGTGGAACGTGTATTTTATGACACGTCTGCTTGATTTATTTTTGGGTTATTTTTTTTTGGTTGTTTTTTTGATGGGAAAGTTTTGCAATAAAAAAACCTTCATATTTCTTTCCCTTCGGGGAGGGTAATAAAATTTTCAATTAAAAGTTCAACAGGGTCCGAGTGAAAGAAATGATCTCTGGAGTACAATGGAAAACGCTGGGCAAAGGGGAAAAAAGCGGGCGTTAATAAACCTTTGCGAAATTACTGCAGTGAAAATCTACTTCTTCATTTTATGTTTTTATTTTGCAGAGTGTATTAATTACTTAATTCAATTCGAATTTCATGAATTTCATCATGCAAGTGAACAGTCAACGCCTGTGAACTAAAATTAACTCCCATCTATTTTCCATTACCCAAAAGACGACGAGTTAACTCCCGGATTAAGAGCACTAAACCTGTCTAGTTAAATTAATAATAAAGTCAGTCGACGTCTCGTTCCAAAACGAGAACTTACATCCAAGTTTATCCGTCACCAGAAGGTAATATAACACCAAGGTAATATCAGCGAACGGTTTTTCTCCGAATTTTCGGCATTCTTCCATCACCATAACCTCCTCCTATAAATTCTCGCCGGTTAGCCGGGTAAACGCCCGTGTAACTGATGACCTTCAGGTTGGGTTAACCCGCCCCAATACTGATGGACCGGCTATAAAGCAGATCGTAATCGCCAATCCGTCCCCCCATTTTGCCCTGTTATTTTTTTTTTTTCGGCGGTGGAGGCGGAAAAACGAGCCGAATCACGCTTACGCAGCAAACTGGCATTTTTCTCTTCCCACTGGAAAACTGTTACCAATAAATTTTCTTTCTCCCCCGATCGTTCCGATATTAATCACCGAGATGGTGCAACCGAAATTGGATTTCAAGATACTATTGGCTCACTCTCAAATCGAAATGATCAAAGTGAAATATCGACGGTCCTATGTATTATATGTATTCGATACGATGAAAAGGCAATGGATGAGTGGTGAATGATGGATAGTCGTCATGCATCAGAATAAATGACGGTTTAAAGATTACAGATTTAATGTATTACACTAGTACAAATAGGTATCACCATAAAGGCAGAACTTTAAAGAATCGTATCTCCATTACTAATTAAGATATCATTATGAAACAAAAATCATTTTAACGCAAATTTAATTCATTAAAATTATTTCCCCATACTTATTAATTTTGCCATTATAATTCTTTGAATTTAACTCTGCATATACCGGGTGTCCAATTAGTGCGATATCGGACGATATCTCCTTACAGGGTGTCGCTAGAAGAAAATGTTTATATATAAAGTTGTTTGGTGCTCGAAGGTGCATAACCTAAAAATATTTTTGTTTATACAGGGTGTTGCAAAAACAAAGTACAAGGTACAACATCGTAAATTTAAATGGAACACCCCATATTTTATTGCATTTTTGAATTACCCTTAAAATTCGACATACTTTTTGTTAAGCATTACCTATTAATAATGTAGGTAATAATAATAAGGTGGTAATTCAAAAATGTAATAAAATATGGGGTGTTCCATTTAAATTTACGAAGTTGTACCTTGTACTTTATTTTCGCAACACCCTGTATAAACAAAAATATTTTTAGGTTATGCACCTTCGAGCACCAAACAACTTTATATATAAACATTTTCTTCTAGCGACATCCTGTAAGGAGATATCGTCCGATATCGCACTAATTGGACACCTGTATAACTATGACGTTTGGTTTAAAAAGGAGATTAAAAAATCGTATTTTGATAAATAACTGAGATATCGCCAAGAAATATAAAACATTTTAAATATGATTTAATCAAAATTCAACCAGGCAAAAGTAATTCTTTCATTCTGATGAATATCGTTGTTACGATTATTTAATTTAAACTCTGCTGTTATTGAGTTTAGGTTGATGCAAACGGAACTTTAAAACATCGTATCTCAATAACTAATTGAGATATCATTATGAAACAAAAATCATTTTAACGCAAATTTAATTAGTTTTAACTGTATCGAGAATTATTTCCCCACACTTATTAATTTTGCCATTATGATTTTTTGAATGCAACTCTGCATATGTAACTATGGCGTTGGGTTTAAAAGGAGAATTAAAAAGTCGTATTTCGATAAATAACTGAGATATCGCCATGAAATATAAAACATTTTAAATATGATTTAATCAAAATTCAACACGGCAAAAGTAATTCTTTCATTCTGATGAATATCGTTGCTGCGATTATTTAATTTCAACTCTGCTGTTATTGAGTTAGGTTGATGAAAACCGAACTTTAAAACATCGTATCTCAATCACTCATTGAGATATCATTACGAAACAAAAATCATTTTAAAGCAAATTTAATTAGTTTTAAGTGTATCGAGAATTATTTCCCCACACTTATTAATTTTGCAATTATGATTTTTTGAATTTAACTCTGCATATATAACCATGGCATTCGGTTTAAAAAGGAGATTAAAAAATCGTATTTTGATAAATAAATGAGATATCGCCATGAAATATAAAACATTTTAAATATGACTTAATCAAAATTCAACACGGCAAAAGTAATTCTTTCATTCTGATGAATATCGTTGTTACGATTATTTAATTTCAACTCTGCTGATATTGAGCTTAGGTTGATGAAAATCGAACTTTAAAACATCGTATCTCAATAACTATTTGAGATGTCATTATGAAACAAAAATCATTTCAACGCAAATTTAATTAGTTTTAAGTGCATTGACAATTAGATGTCCACTCGTATTAATTTAGTTATTATAATTTTTTGAACGCAACTCCGTATACAGCTAGGTTTGGGTCTGGTAGCTGTAACCAGTTAGGTTTGAGTAGGAGGTATGATATGGTTGACAGAACTGTTTTATAAGGACAATTTCGTGATATATTATTTGACCTTATGGACAGTGACCACCAAGAAACAGATAAGGTTGTTGTGAACAACGGATAAGTTTCTAACTATAGAAATTATGTAAAGTGTCATTCCAACAACAAGAGATAAATTAAGAGCAGAAAAGTCAAAAAAGAAGCAGTGGTGGCATCCATAATACTCGAACTGAATGTTGGACAAATTACGACACAAGGATGTTCTACAATTATTTCTGATCTACTGACAAGTTACGAAAGAAAAGAAATTCAACATCGTGTGTATTCAACAATTTTATTGCACAAGGATTATAAGAAAGGGTGAATACCCGGAAGTGCTATCTATGATGTTCAATGTGACCTTGAAAATAATCATTACTTTAAAGATGGACATTGAATAATCATGAAGCAATATATTTAACGACATAAATAACATTAGCTTTTCTGATTTGTGGCATCGTACCAGCCAGTTGTATTAACTATCGACGCAAATACGAGCATCCCAGCTCTCCCAGTTATTAAAGAAGAGCAACTACATCGTTAAATATTGATGTTAGATTGGTAAATAAAGCGGGAGAGGATAGCGTATTGAAAAGTAATCGAACAGAGTATACGAGTAACCTGATACAGTTTAAATTAAGACTGAGACGAGAAAATAAATATACGTGATGGATATATGGACACGGAGATCAAATATAACATACAAAAATCGGGTATCAGTTATTAAGCGAAACATAGATGGAATACGAATATGAAGAAAGAGAAACAAATAGCTCAGACACCAAGTATTAAACGCTAAGTTGACCAAATGGAATGGAACCTCATTTCAGGCTAGAAGAAATAGAAATTCTGCTGTTGGAATCGCCTTTTTGTTATGATAATTTCGTCAATGAGTTGCTAACACTGAGGAGACTGTGATTTTTTTTCTATTAGCCTATTGCAAAGCATCTTCTTCTCTGTTGCTTATTATGGAGTGGTATGGAGTATTCGTTGCTAAATGCAGAATTCTATTTACAACCGATTCATTTAAAAACGTGACTTTTCCGAATTTTTACTCCATATGCTAACTGCGGCGTTATTATGGCTTCTATTATCCCTATCTTTGTTGTTGCTGCAAGTGGAAACTGTCTTCTTATGAAAAAGTATAGCTTATTTTGCCAACGTAGCCGTGGTATTGTTTACAAACATATTGTATACATAACCAGGAAACTCTTATGTCTACTTATGCTGGACACCTTATCTTTCATTTTCACCTGGAAGTAAAGTTCTCTACCAAGTTGGCCTGGTTTTCTTCTGAGCAAGTTCTAACGTGCTAATATGTAAATTCTTTGTTCCATTCTGCTTCTACTTACAGTCCCTCCAGCAGACTTCATTTAGTAATCTTTGACAAAATAGTCAGGAGACTGATAGATCTCTTGTTTCCAGGCTGTGATGCATCTTTTCACGATTCTGGAAACTCCCCATGGCTCATAATTTGCTTTGTTTTGGACACCATTCTGTTTATACATAAAGGCAATAAAAATGGTGTTGCAGACTCCAAGTAAATATTTGCTATACATAAATTAATTTATGTGTTACTGTGATCGGTCCGACATTTCATCAGTTCTTCCTCCTGTCGTAGTCGTAGTCTGCCGACAGGAAACTACGACAACGCACTGAAGATGTCAGGTGAGATCTTAGCAAAAGGTCTACTCCTTTCCAAAGGGAACCAACAAGAAGAACGGATGAAATCTCGAACCGACCACAGCAACACATACTTCTCCTTCCGTGAAACACTACACATTAACAAATAAATTTATGTATAAACAAAAAAGATAAGGTCAAAAAACAACGAAATTGATGTTTAATTAATTTTTATTTTCCGTTTAATATAAGATGTTTAACTCTTAAGGGCAATCTTCCACGGGGATGCAAACGGAAGTGTTATTTTCTATTGTACGTACGTATCCATCTTTACAGAAACATCCTTCAACGCATTGAGTCGTACACGCAGTACCTTCTGGTTTTCCACAATAATCTTGACAGGCAGTTCCACACACTTTATATATTTCATTGGTACCACAAATAGGGCATTCAGATATAAGAATGCAATCGTCATTTTCCGCATCTATTGCTCTCTTTGTGTAACCAGTAGCTCCATTACAGAAACAATCTGCCACGCATTGCATGGTGCAAATTCCACCATCTGGTTTATTACAGTAGTGTGGACAAGCAGATCCGCAAGAGTTCCACAGTTGGTTTGGACCACATGTTTGTGCAATAACAGCGGCAGCTAAAAATTATTGATAATTAAACGATAAATTGAACTAGAGGTGTTGTTATATGAAAGGTTTTTTAAAAAAAGACCACTAATTTAGCTAGCAAATTTAATTTCTTTAAAATCATGATCTCTGAATACTGAAGTTATTTTATTCGTTAATGACGGTATGTATTTAATCTTACAAAACTTATTCAAATTTGTTATTTTATTAGTTTCGTCATTTATATTTCTATTATCTTGTTCACTATCATTCTTCTGATTATGTTTATCGAAATATTGTGTAATTAATGATTGGCCTTCTGTTTTATCTTTTGTTTTACTTCTTAAAAAATATTCTTTTTTATATTGTTCTGTAGGTCTCGATATGTGAGAAGTTGTATTGTTATCTTGATTATCATTATCAATAGAATTTTTAATTCTATACCAAGTGTTAGCGTTCATCCCAACCC